>PVIW01007600.1:0-70659 GCA_004026585.1 Noctilio leporinus
ACAATAATGAACAAAACTAACAACAACCAACACAGAACCAAGTATATGAATACAAGGAATAGGCCTTCAGTGGTCAGGGGAAAGGGGTAGGGGGGAGGGAGAGGTAGAGGCAAAGATGGGGAGCAGCTTAGACAAGAACCTAGTATAAAGGAACCATGGACATGGACAACAGGTGGGATTGACTTTGGGGGGAATGGGTAGGTGGGTGGGGGGACAGAGGGGAGCAAAAAGGGGATGGATGTAATACAACAACAATAAAATTAAAAAAAAAAAATATGGCTCTGAAGCCCTGATAGGCTAGGCACTGGCCTGCAACCCAAAGGTCGCTGGTTTGATTCCTAGTCAGGGCACATAACCAGGTTGCAAGCCAGGTCTCCAGTCAAATCTGTAGCGGGAGGTAGTGAAAGGCAACTATACATTGACGTTTCTCTCCCTTTCTTCCTCCCTCCCTGCCCATCTCTCTGAAAATAATGAACAAAATCATTTTTAAAAAAATTATGGCTCTGGCTGGTGTGGCTCAGTGGATTGGCACCAACCTGACCTGCAAACCTAAAGGTTGCTGGTTCTATTCCCAGTCAGGGCATAACCAGGTTGCAGTCCAGGTCTCGAGCCAGATCTGTAGCTGGAGGCAGGTGAAAGGCAACCATACATTGATGTTTCTCTTTCTCTCTACCTCCCTCCCTTACCCCCTCTCTAAAAATAAAACTAAAATCTTTATTAAAAATGGGGAAAGTACCTAAACAGACATTTCTCTGAGAAGGACATACAGCAGGCCTGTAGGCATATGAAAGAATGCTCAGCATCACTGGCCATCAGAGAAAGGCAAATTAAAATCACAATAAGATACCACCTCACACCTGTCAGAATGGCCATCATTAATAAGTCAACAAACAACAAGTACTAGTAATGATATGCAGAACATGGAACCCTACTATACTGTTGGTGGGAATGCAGACTGGTGCAGCCACTATGGAAAACAGTATGGAATTTCCTCAAGTAACAAAAATGGAACTGCTTTTTGATCCAGTGATTCCTCTTCTAAGAGTGCCCAAAGAACTTTGAAACACCAATTCAGAAGAATCTCTGCACCCCTATGTTCATAGTAGCACTATTTACAATAGCCAAGTCCCGGAAACAGACTAATGCAGTGGACGAATGGATAAAAAAACTGTGGTACATTTACATAATGGAATACTTCACAGAAGAAAGAAAGAAGAAGCTCCTAACTTTTACAACAACATAGATAGAACTGGAGACTATTATGCTTAGTGAAATAAGCCAGGGGGCAAAAGACAAATACCATATGATCTCACCTGTTACAGGAGACTAACAAACAAAACAAATGAGAAAACTAGAATCAGATGAATGGAAGCAGGGAATGGACTGACAGTGATGAGTGGGGAGGGGGGAGCAGCAGGAAAGGAAGGGAAGGGGTTAGTCAAGGAACAAGTATTAAGGACACATTAACAACGGCAACAGTGTAGGGGTTGACTGTGTGAGAGGGGTGGGTTGGGCGAGTCAGGGGAGAGCCACGGGGGAAAATTGAGACAACTGTAATAGAATAGTAAATTTATTTAACATATATAATTTGCCAATAAAAAATCAAATAGATTTAATATTAAAGACAGTATACAGTGTTCTTTGAGGATAATAAAATTAAATTAGAAATCAATCACAGAACAATTTCCTGAAATCCTCCTATATATCAAAATTAAACAGCATTCATGCCAAGAACATTCAACTTTTTATATGGTCATAAATTTCTTTTCTCTTGGGTGTATAACCATCAGTGGAATTGCTGGGTCTTATGGTAACTCTATGTTTAGTTTTTTAAATAAACTATAAGACTATTTTCCAAAGACTATTTTTCCCCTTTGACCTGTCTTGGCAACCTTGTTGAAAATGAATTGACTATAAATGTGAAGATTTCTTTCCAGACTTTCAGCTGTACCATTTTACATTCCTATCATCCTGACTTTTCTACATTCTCATGAACCATAAATGTGAGGATTTATTTCCATAGTCTCAATTCTACTTTATTGGCCTATATGTCCATTCTTATTCCACAATACCTTAATTACTGTTGTTTTTAGCATTTTAAAATCAGGAAGTGGGAGGCTTCAAACTATATTCTTTTTCAAGATTGCTTTAGCTACTCTGTTTTTTGAATTTCCATATACATTTTTGGAACAGCTTGCAAATTTAGGAAACAAAGCCAGTTAAATTTTTCCTGTAAATTGTATTGAATCTGTGGATAAATTTGATGAATATTAACATTGTGACAATATTTATTCTTCTCATCCATGAACATGGAATGTCTTTCCAATTACTTATGTCTTCTTTATTTTTTTGAGCAATGTTTTTGTTATGAAAGTGTATATTTTCTACTTATTTTGCTATATTTATTCTAAAGTATTTTATTTTTATGCTATTTAAAATAAAAATTTTCTTAATTTTACTTTTGCATTACTTATTTCTAAAGAATAGAAATATAATTAATTTTTATTTATTGATCTTCCTTCTTACAACTTTACTGAACTTATTGGCTCTAATAGTTTTTAATGGATTCATTAGGATTTTCTATATATAAGTTCATGTTATCTGAGAAAATTGATGGTTTTACTTTTTTTTCAATATGGATACCTTTTGTTAGTTTTCTCCCCTCCATTACAGTGTTGAATAGAAATACTGAGAATAGACATCATTGTCTTGTTTCTAATCTTAGGGGAAAAGCATTCATTGTTTTGCCATTACATATAATGTTAGCTGTGTGCGGGTTTTTAAAAAAAGTTTATTAAATTTTTCATTTATCTATTTATTATTAAATTTACTGGAGAAACTTTGTTAATAAAATTGTACAGGTTTTTAAAAATTTAATTCTATTGTTGTTGCATTACATCTATCCTTTTTTTACCCACCTGTGTCCCTTTCCCCACCCACCCACTCCCCCAGAAAGTCAATCCCACTTGTTGTCCATGTCCATGGTTCTTCCACACTAGTTTCTTGACTAACCTGCTCCCCATCTTTGCCTCCTCCCCCCTCCCCCCACCCACTGAAGGTCTATTCACTGTATTAATGTATCTGGTTTTGTTTTCCTTGCTTTTTTATTTTGTTTACTATTGTCCTGTAATGGGTGAGATCATATGGTATTTGTCTTTCACTGACTGGCTTATTTCACTAAGCATAACACTTTCCAGTTCCATCCATGTTGTTGCAAAGGGTAGGAGTTCCTTCGTTCTTTCTGCTGTGTAGTATTCCATTGTGTAAATATACCAAAGTTTTTGATCCAATCATCCACTGATGGGCACTTAGGCTTTTCCCAGCACTTGGCTATGAACATAGGAGTACATAGGTTCTTATGAATTGGTGTTTCAGGGTTCTTCGGGGTATAGTAACAAGATCACTTTAAAGCATTCATAAGTTAAAGTTGGTTCTTAATCCATTCAGCTGCTCTATGTCTTTTGATTGATGTATTTAATCATTTATCTTTGCACCTGTGTTCCTATTTGTCTCTCTGTTTCTTCATCTTCTTAAGCCTTTAGCATCTCTTGCAATGCTGGTTTGGTGGAGATGTATTCTTTTAGCCTTCTTTTGTTTGGGAAACTCTTTATTTCACCTTCCATTTTGAATGAGAGTCTTGCTGGGTGGAATATTCTTGGTTGCAGTCTTTTGTTTTTCATTGCTTGAAATATTTTTTGCCATTCCCTTCTGGCTTGTTGTGTTTCTTCTGAGAAATTAGCTGATAACCTTATGGGAGCCCCATTGCATGTCATTAGCTGTTTCTCTCTCGCTGCTTTTAGGATTCTCTCCTTGTCTTTGAAATTTGCCATTTTAATTATGATGTGCCTTGGAGTGGGCCTGCTTGGGTTCATTTTCCTTAGGACCCTCTGTGCTTCCTGAGTTTGCATGACATTTTCTCTCCTCAAGTTAGGGAAGTTTTCTGTCATTACTTTTTCAAACAGGTTTTTTATCCCTTGCTCCTCTTCTCCTTCTGGTATCCCTATGATATGGATATTATTACGTTTTATGTTGTCCTGCAGCTTTCTTAAAACCTCTTCTTTCTTTTTCAGTCTTTTTTCATTTTGTTGCACTGCCTGGGAATTTTTTTCTACATTGACCGCCAGCTTGATGATCCGATCCTCTGCTTTCTCCAGCCTGCTTTTGATTCCTTCTACTGTGTTCTTCAATTTAGAAATGATATTCTTCATTTCTTCCTGGCTCTTATGATGGTATCTATGTCATTTTTAATGCTGGTATAGTTTTCAGTAAGTTCCTTGTAGCTTTCCTGGAGTTCTTTGTAGTTCCCCTGGAGTTGTTGATAGTTAACTTTGAACTCATTGAGCTCCTTGAGCTTCTCTATCATCATTTTGAATTCCATGTCTGATAGTGTGCTTGCCTCTGTTTCATTTTGCACTCTTCCTGGGGATTCCTCCTTTGCTTTCACTGAGGGTTTATTTCTTTGTCTCCTCATTTTAGGTGACTCTGGTTTGTTTCTGCTTCTTGGATTGGTCTGCTTTGACTTACTGTCTTAGTGGTGTGACCTTCTGTGATATAGAGGTGCACTTTTTTTTGCTTCCTGGACCTGTGCTTGGTGATGTCAGCTTGTGTCCCAGTCTGGGCTTAGTCAGCCAGTTGGAGACTACCAGAAATCCACTGTCTTTGTCTCCTTTAGTTGTTAATCCAATCAGTTTGTGATCAGTGGTCAGGTTTAGGCACCTCTGGGCTGGGCAGATGAATTCAGTTGTTAATCCAATCAATCTGTGATCTGAGGTCAGGTTTAGGCACTGCTGGGTGGGGTGGATTAATTTCTATGGGTGGCACTGTGGCTTCCCCTCAGGCTCCCGCCCTTTGGAGAAGAGTGGTCTGCTGGCTGTATGGGGGATGAGTCTGCACTGGACTCATGGGCTGTTCCCTCTACTCTCCCCCTAAAGCCACCGACCCAAACTGTCCCCAGTCTTCTCTAGTCCACTCTGCCCTTTCTCTGCTGGAGCCCAAGGTAGGTGGGTGCCACTGTATTTTTGTGCATGGTCCTTTTAAGAACACGGTCTCTCTGTCAAGCCGGCTAAACCTGGCAGCTTTTTGCTTTTCACGGCTGGGTGCTATTTACTCTCAGCTTTGTTGCTGTAGCCTGGTTGGGGGTTTAGATCCCACCCTTCTCAAGCAGAGCCCCTGGCTGCTGAGATGTTTCTCAGTCCTTTCAGCTGCCGCCCCTGGGAGCCCCTCCAGCCTCTCGCATATCTGCACTTCCTAACAGTCACATTGTGATGAGTCGGCTCTTCTGTTCTGTTCATGGTAATAAGATTTCTCTTGAGCTGATGTTCTGCTGGTTATTCTGGATGATTTCTCCCCAATTCAGTTGTAATTCCAATTTGGTGTTGGGAGGAGATTGGTTGGTGTAGTTCCACGTACTCCTCTGCCATCTTGGTTCTCTCTCTAAAATTATACAGGTTTTAAATGAAAGAGGAGAAATCATAACCGATACTTCAGAAATTCAAAGGATTGTAAGAAATTACTAAAAACAACTACATGACAAGAAATATGATAACCTCAGTGAAATGGATAAATTTCTGGAAATGTATAATCTACCAAAACTGAATCCAGAAGAAGCAGAAATCCTGAATAGACCAATAACAACTAGTGAAACTGAAGAAGTAATCAAAAATCTCCCAAAGCACAAGAGCCCCCTCCCTCAATCAGATGGCTACACAGGTGAATTCTACAAAACATTTAGAGAAGAACTAACTCCTATCCTTCTCAACCTATTCCAAAAAATCCAAGAAGAGGGAAAACTCCTAAACTCTTCTATGAGGCCAATATTATTCTAATACCAAAACCAGGTCGAGACACAACTAAGAAAGAAAACTATAGGCCAATATCTCTGATGAACATAGATGCTAAGATTCACAACAAAATGTTGGCCAACTGGGTTCAGCAGTACATTACAAAGATCATAAACCATGATCAAGTGGGTTTCATTCCAAGGATGCAAGGATGGTACGACATTCACAAATCAATAAATGTAATACATCACATCAACAAAATGAAAGACAAAAACCATATGATCCTATCAATAAATGCTGAAAAGCATTTGATAAAGTACAGTGACCATTTATGATAAAAAACCCTCAGCAAAATGGCAATAGAAGGAGCATACTTCAACATAATAAAGGCCAACATCATACTCAATGGGCAAAAACTAAAAGTTTTCCCCCTAAGATCAGGAACAAGACAAGGCTGACCACTTTCTCCACTTCTGTTCAACATCATTTTGGAAGTTCTAGCCATAGTTATCAGAGAAGAACAAGGAATCAAAGGTATCCAAATTGAGAAGGAGGAAGTCAAACTGTCATTATTTGCAGATGACATGATCGTGTACATACAAAATCCAATAGACTCTACCAAAAACTTACTCAACCTAATAAGGAAATTTAGCAAAATAGCTGAATATAAAGTCAATATGCAGAAATCAAAAGCATTTTTGTATACCAATAATGAAACATCAGAGATAGAAGCGAGAAAACAAATCCCATTTACTATAGCAACAAGAAAAATAAAGTACTTAGGAATAAACTTAACCAAGGAGGTAAAAGACCTATACTCAGAAAACTACAGAACATTGAAGAAAGCAATTAAGGAAGATACAAATAAATGGAAGCATATACCATGCTCATGGATGGGAAGAATTAACATCATTAAAACACCCATACTACCCAAAGCAATCTATAGATTCAATGCAATCCTAATTAAAATACCAATGACATATTTCACAGAAATAGGAAAAATACTTCAAAAATTTATATGGAACCAAAAACACCCATAAATAGCCACAGCAATCTTGAGGAAAAAGAACAATGTAGGAGGAATCACAATACCTGATATCAAACTAGACTACAAGGCTACTGTCATCAAAACTATCTGGTACTGGCATAAGAATAAACATAAACATATAGATCAACGGAATGGAATTGAGAGTCCAGAAATAAACCCAGGACTCTGGTCAATTAATATTCGACGAAGGGGGAAGGAACATAAAATGGAGTGAAAATAGTCTCTTCAACAAATGGTGCTGGGAGAACTGAATAGCAACATGCAGAAAAATAAAACTAGACCATCATCTTATACCATACACCAGAATAATCTCAAGATGGATAAAGGACTTAAACATAAGCAGTGCCACCATAAAGGTCCTGGAGAAAAATATATGCAGTAAAATTTTATATGTCCTACATAAAAACATGTTTACTATACTTCTACAAGGGCAAAGGAAATAAAAGAACAAATAAACAAATGAGGCTACATCAAATTGAAAAGTTTCTTCTGTTCAGCTAAGTAAAATACCACCAAAATTAAAAGGGAACCAACTGTATGGGAAAACATATTTGCCAATGATATCTCAGACAAGGGTTTGATCTCCAAAATATATAAAGAACTAATTCAACTCAACACCAGGGAGACAGAGAGCCCAATTAAAAAATGGGCAAAGGACCTGAACAGACAACTCACTGAGGAAGATATACAAAGGCCCCAGGGGCATATGAAAGAATGCTCAACATTGCTAGCCATCAGAGAGATGCAAATGAAAACCACAATAAGAAATCACCTCATACCTGTCAGAATGGCAATCATCAACAAATCAACAAACAACAAGTGTTGGCGAGGATGTGGGGTAAAGGGAACCCTCGTGCACTGTTGGTGGGAATGCAGGCTGGTGCAGCTACTGTGGAAAACAGTACTAAATTTCCTTTAAAAACTGAAAATGGAACTGCCTTTTAATCCAGCAATTCCACTTCTAAGAGTATACCCAAAGAACCCTGAAATACCCATTCAGAAGAACGTAAGTACTCCTATGTTCATAGCAGCACTATTTACAATAGCCAAGTGCTGGAAACAGCCTAAGTGCCTATCAGTGGATGATTGGATCAAAACACTTTGGTACATTTACACAAGGGAATACTACACAGCAGAAAGAAAAAAGGAACTCCTACCCTTTGCAACAACATGGATGGAACTAGAGAGTATTATGCTTAGTGAAATAAGCCAGTCAGCAAAAGACAAATACCATATGATCTCACCTATTATGGTACAATAATGAACAAAGCAAACAAAAATGCAAAACTGAACAAGACACATGAATACAATGAATAGACCTTCAGTGGGCAGAGGGCTGGAGGAAGGTGGAAGGAGGAGGCTAAGAAGGGGAGCAGTTTAGTCAAGGAACTAGCATGGAAGAACCATGGACATGGACAACAAGTGGGATTGACTTTCTGGGGAAGTGGGTGGGTGGGGAAGAGTACAGAGGGGAGTAAAAAGGGAATGGATGTAATACAACAACAATGAAATTAAATTTAAATAAATTATACATGTTTTAGGTATACAGTTCTATAGTACAACATCTGTATATTGCATTATGTGTTTACTACCCCAAGTCAAGTATCCTTCTATCACTATTTATCCTCCCCCATTACCCTTTTCTAACTCCTCCTACCCTATCTTCCCTCTGGAAATCACTATACTGTTTGTGTTCATGAGGCTTTCTTTTTTTCTTTTGCTTAATCCCCTCACTCATCTCACCCAGCCTCAAAAGATGTTTTTATTACTTTGAGAAAATTTTATTTTATTCTTAGTTTGTTGAGTCTTTTTTCTTTTTATCATCAAAGGTTGTTGGATTTTGTCAAATGCTTTACCTACATCTATTAAAATTATCATGCAGGTTTTATCTTTTCTGTATTATTTTGTATTACATTAATTGATGATTCCTGTGATTTTTTTCCTGTGATATTTCTTTATCCAGCTTTAGTATTAAATTTATAATAGTTTCATAGAATGAGTTGGGATGTCCTCTCCTCCTCTATTTTTTAAAAGAATTCTTGAGAAGTCATATTATGTCTTCAAATGTTTGGTAAAATTAGCCAGTGCTATAGACTAAATGTTTGAGTCTTCCCAGAATTCATATGATAAAACTAGAAAATCCCCAATAGAACACCACAGTAGTAATTGTTACAGGCAAGATATCTACTAATGAATGCCAAAACTAGTCAACAACCATTTGAGGAGAAACAGGATATTTCCTTATCTTAAAAGTATCTTTCCCAAGATATTTATTAATTACAAAGAAAAAAATAAAAATTTTATAATAGTGAAACTCAGCAGACACCACTTCAATCAAATGATCAACATCACCAGTTATAAAACATATTGCTATCATGTGTCCTCTGAAATGATGTACTTAGAAGGGTACAACATCACTGTTGTCGCCTTCTTCCCAAAAATGCATATTATTCTTAATATAATCATGAAAAAGCATCAGAGATACCCAAATTAAGAGACATTCTACAAAGTAATTGACCAGTTCTTTTCCAAAGTGTCAAGGTCATAAAGGATAGGAAAGAGCTAAGAAATGTCACGGAATGAAGGAGATTAAGGAGAAATGATAACTAAATGAAATTTGGTACATTCATTTGTTTTCAGTAATAGAAATTGTTCATTAGTGGAAAAACTAGTGAAATAAAAATAAAGTGTGTAATTTATTTTTCCTTATTTTTTGTGAAACAAATTTTATTGAATATTTGATTTATGATTAATTTAGGAATCATATAAATGAATAATTTATACAGAAAAGAGAGGCTTTCTATGTCCTCCAGTATTACAATTAAAATAACTTGTTGAGCCCTGGTTGGTGGCACAATGGATAAGGCTCTGACCTGTGAACCCAAAGGTCACTGGTTCGATTCCCAGCCAGGGCAACATAACCAGGTTGCAAGCCAGGTCTCCGGCCAGGTCTGTAGCTAGAGGCAGGTGAAAGGCAACCATACATTGATATTTCTCTCCCTCTCTGCCTCTCTCCCTTCCCCTCTATCTGAAAAGTAATAAACATAATCTTAAAAAAATAACTTGTTACTATAATAAAAATCATTAAAGATACTTGATAGGCCTTTAAGATTCTTGAATTAATGCAGCAGGAAGGCATAAAAATTATCTACACTTACTACAACTTTTAATTTAATTCTTTAATTTTTTATTATTTTGAATATTCACATCAACTCTTAGCTCTTTTAAAAATTCACATGCATATTTCTCTTCAGTTTAATCTTATATTTATTGTATATGATTATATTATTTTAAATTTTATTTATTAGGAAACACCTCTAAGCACGCACACAAGTAAATTCTCTATATCGTATTTCACCAGCGATGTTTTATAGTAGGACTTAAAATTATTTTGGATTTGATAAAAATCTGATAAAGTGTAATTCTAACTTTTCCATTCTCCTTGTCAGTATATTCAAATCATAGGGATAGAGTCTTAAAGTTTGTAATTCAGTTAATATTGAACCAACATTAATATATTGGTTTTGGTCAATTCACTGTTTATATGTAAAATGTTAACATTAGTGGAAGCTGGATGAAGAACATATGAGGATTCTTTTTATTATTTTTACAATATTTCTCTATATCTAAAATTTTCTCTATATCTCAATTAAAAATTAAAAGTTAAAATACCTCTTTAAAAAAATTGAGATGTGGCAGAGGTACAAGCTAAAAAAAAAAAAAAAAAAAAAAAAAAACTGAACACAAACACTTTTGTCTTTGAGGTCAGGGAGCAAAGTGAGCTAGAGAGAACAGCTTCTGGAATTCCTGAATGGCTGCCTTCCACACCTGAAGTTACTTTAGGTCAAAGCTACTGGAACAGCAAAGACAAATCAACATTGCAATATTTAAATGCCCTTGAACAGGTTGGTGCAGTTTGGAGCAGGCACAGTTTATCCTGCTCTGGGCCAGAGCTGCTCAGCAACATTATTGGTAGAGTGCATTTTAATAAGCTATACTAGCAGGATAAAAGTGCAAGTTCTTTGTGTTAACTGAGCAAAGCTATACTAGTGCTCCTTCCAGGGAATTTGGGTGTCTGTGGAAAACTAATGTCAAATAAGAATCCATGTGCAGTTCAGCCAAATGAGTGAGAATTAGGTGAAGTGTAAATTGAATGTGTAATAATGAAAGGGAAACACAAAGAAAAAGGAAGTAAGTCATGTATCTCCTAATGAAAATAAATGTATATGCCAAAAGAAAATATAAAGTGTCTACTATGTGCATGGAACAAAGTAATTCTTTAATTTTTGTGGCCCTTTACCAGCTACCAAATTCTTTCATAAATCATCTCATCTGATCATCACAGAAACTAGGTGAAGTGCACAGGTATTATTTGATTTTCACAAGATAAAAAGTCTCACAGAGGTAAGAAGCTTTGCCAAGCTCACACAATAAATGGTCAGGCTGGAACTTTAGTGCTAGCCTTCCAATTTTCCTTTTGGAAAATTTCCTTTTGAGAATTTCATTTTTAAACTAAAAATAACTTTCCATCTGTATCTCTGGATGAAGACTGAGTGAGCATACTAGTGATCTGTATTCACATAGAATTTGAAAATTTGTTTTAAATGTTCTATACTGGACATAATCCAGAATATGAGAATATGTTTCAAAAGATACATTTCCCCCTTAAATGTTTAAATGCCTGTCCTTAAGGATAAATTAAACCCATATGCTCCTGATCAATTTGCATTTACTGTAATTCATTAAAATTCTGCTTTGGAAGTTATTGACTGTTTGAGCACATTTTGAGTTTTCAAGTATCTGCAAAAGTTCTATTGATGGTTTTAAAATCAATGTAAAGTTTTTTGCATAAGTACAAACTCAGTCCGTTTATTTTCAGGAGGGTATGGCAGATTTGGACTTCATTCTGTTTCCCAGCCTTCTCAGTCTTAAAGTAGAAGTACCCCCAAAAGGAGTTGGGAAGCCATTTGCTCTTTGAATGTTCAAAGTTCACTTAAAGAGGAAGTCAATACATTACACATCTCTAGCATGTACAAACCCTAGGCATGTTCCATCCATCTGTCCATTCACCCATCCATCCATCCATCCATCCATCCAGGTATTCAAATCATTCAAATAGCATTTACTGGAGTCCTTCTGTGAACCAGGGATTATAGAAGGTTCTGGAAAAAAGATGAATAAAATGCACAACGTACTTTTCCTGTCACGTTTTATAGAGAATACTATATTATTTTAAGGACAACCTTACAATTTAGGTAGATAATTCTGTTCAAACTTTTCAGAAATAGATAGACTCAGAAAGGTTCAGCATTTTGTCTGTGATTCCAGGTGATTTCTAACACATAGTAAATGCTCTGTTGATGTTTGTTGAATTGAAAAGAGTGAGCAAATTGTGTTGCTTCCTTTGGATTTGCTCTGGTTAGGATATCAGAATGTAAGAATAGGGCAGTGGTGAGAATATAGGCTTTGGGTCCAGACTAGGTCAGAGTTCCAATCCCACCTTTATTACTCAATAACAATGTGTATCAGTCAGGGTCCCAACAGGAGACACATGAAATATTAAAATTAGAATGGTTAGGAAGACTTAAAAGGAACAATTTACAAAGGTATGGGAAGGGAACCACATGGGATAGTGTACTAATGGTGGGACTATTACTACTCCTGGCCTGAAAGAATAAGAGAAGAGAGTGGTTACAATGAATCAGAGACTGGCATCTGACAGGAACTGTGACCTGTTGAGGTCTGCAGCCAGCCTGAAATGACCCTGCTGGGAGAAAGCCAATAAATAACTACCCTGTCCTCAATCTCCTCCTCTTCTCCCATATCCTAACAGGGCATCCTTCTGCTGAACCCAGGTGGGCAAAGAGACCATTGATGTGGTCATACAAGTCAGCCTTTTGGGATAGATAGCATGGGGTTGAGGGGTAGGTAGATCTGGTAAGGCAAATAAAATATATCTAATGCTGAGAAGATATCTAATGCATTTAATGTTGGGAAATTATTTCACCTCTTTTAACGTATGGACTTTTCTTTTAAATGGATATAATGAAGCCTACCTTGTGTGGTGGTTGGAAAGAATTAAATGGAATGGTGTGTATATAGCATTAAGCACAGTACCTGGCCCCAGTGCTCACTTGTAATTCTTTCCTGGGTTCTGATGTCCAAACATGGTTGTCAAAGCAATTCAAGACAGCCAGTCTTACTTAATGATATGTGTAGTCCTTAGTTTCACCGAATTGTGCTTGCCATGTCTTGCACATGGAAGTGGCACTAAGGGGCTGGACCCTGGAGACAACTGGGAGAGAACTCAATAAGATAGGAAAGGTGGCAGGTGTGTACCCAGCTAGCTGACAGAAACAAAGGAACCAGTATAGAGTGGCCAGCAGATGTGTGAATGAGCGGCAGCAGGGGAGGAAAGGCATAAGAAGACACTTAGGAGATGCTCAAGTAAGAAACAGGGCCTCACTGAAGAGCATCATAGCCTTCATACTTTCAAGTGCAGCTGATTTAATCTTATTGCTCTGAGTCTGAGTGGAGTCCAAGAATCTGTGTGATTACCACCCCTCTAATAGATAGCCCTGCTATGGAATTCCTAAAACAACCATGCTTCAGAAACACTGACATGATGTCTAGGGGGAAGGAGTAAATTTTGAAGTCAGATTGACCTAGTTTTGTCATTTCTAGCCATGTGACCTCAGGCAAATCATTCAGTCTGTCTTTAGCCCATTACTCATTTAAAACATTACCCATCTTATCAAGTTACAAGAGGTTGAAATGAGATAATCCATATAATGAATTTAATAAATATTGATGTTAAGTCTGAGTAGATGGCAAAACCCTAGCTAATTCACCAGGATTCTAGGATGGGCCTTTGACACTAGTATGAAGAGAGAAAGGTCTTGAAAGATACAACCAAACAGAACTACTCAGATCCTGGATGCAGCCTTTCCTGAATCCCATTCATTACAGTTGGCTAGCCTTTCCCTCTGGGATACATCAAAGTATGATTCCTTTTTTTTGGTAGGGATGAATCAGCCCAACTTATGGCTTTCTGAAATAACATGAACCAATTGTAGTGTCCAGTCTTCCACAATATTCAACATTAGAGCTAATTTGGAGATATGGAAAGAAGAAGGCCCAAAGCCAAGGGGTTTTTCCCAGAGCCATGCTGCTAATTTAGATTTAGGGCAATGATATTTTCTAACCATAGAATTTCTTATGGTTTCAGCCATGCACCAATCAGTTCACATCCTCTGGAATATATCCACTCAGGAAAGGGGAAATAGGGAAGAAGTGGTAGTATGATACAGGGGTTGGAGTAAACCAAGTCTGGGTGTGAATTCTTATTCTTTATATATACATATATATACACACACATATATGTTGTGTGAACTTGAAAGTGTCATGTGACTTTCCGAATCACATGTCCTTCTCTACAAATGAAGACAATGACACATACTTTCTCTGATTACTTTAAGGATTAGTCAAGAGTATGTATATAACTTCCTAGCATTTAGTAACATTCAAAAATTTTAATTATTATTGCTTTCCACCTTATTAGGTGATCTTCTTATCATTTGAATTTCTGTAATAGATGTGTGCATGAAAAAAAAAAGAACAAAACTGGCCCTGGCAGGATAGCTAAGTTGGTTGGAGTGTCATTCCATACACCAAAGGGTTGCAGGTTCAATTCCCAGTTTGGGTGCATATGGGAAGCAGCCAATCACCAATGTTTCTTACCTCTTTCTCCCTCTCTCTCAAAAATCAATGAATACATCTTTGGTGAGATTTAAAAAACAAACCAAAAAACCCACACATGCATAAAAATAACAATAAAAAACTGGACCTGAAGAACTATATTCTTTGCTTTAAATCTCTCTCAGATGGAGTACTCTATATAGGTAATGCCCTTTAATATGTTATAAATTCCCATTGCTAACTGCACACTTTATCATTTTGGAGATCAAGCTTTTGATCTCCCCACTGAAGAAGTAAGGTAAAATTCACTTGAGATTTTTTTGAAAGAGTTTATATCTTTTATTGCCTTTAAGCATTATATATATATCCAAGACCCTGGATACAAATTATTTACCATAGGGCATAGGGTTAGGGTAACATGGACCAAGTGAATACTAAACAGGGGAGTCTCAGTTATGGGGTTTAGGAGAATTTTGTGGTAAAGGGCTCAGAGAAGGACATGAAAGCTAGTCAAGGCCCAATCAGATTTATCTCTGTAAGTCAACTAGAACATTGTCATAAATTGCTACTATTCCCTTAAGAAGTAGAGGAGGATGACCTCAAGGACCTTAAGTGGAAATAAAAGGCAGCTACAGCTAAACCATCATTTCTAGCAAATTGTTTTTTGGACTCCAGGATGCAGCCTTTGCACCATTGCCATCTCCTTGGTTCCATCTCTTCTGCTTCTGAAATTAATCTGTCTGTCTGGGCTTGTTTATCATCTTTGTAATCCACACCCAGCTCTTCAGTGACTCACCAGGACTGACCCATTTCTGGCTTGGTTTTCCCATATGAAAATCAGGAATGACAAAAATCAACCCTCAGAATTTTCATCATTATTAAATAATAACATGAGTAGAGAGCCTACGGCATGACCTGATCCTCAGTGAACATTAACTCACATGCTCTTTGTGTGAATATCCTAGACCTTATAATTTAACCTATCTAATACAAAGCTAGATGATGATGCCCTTTAGTGCAACTGGGTAAGCCAGAGGAAATTACTGAGCTTCAGTTTTCCCATCTGCAAAATGGAGACAATAATATTTGATTGAATAGATATAGTGAGGAAAGCACTTAGCAACAGTGGGAGAAAGAGCAATGTCTAAGAATTTAATCTGGCCAAATTTCAAAGATTTAGCTGGTCCTTTCAAGAGGTACCTCCAAATCTTCCTTTCCTAACTAATTATATAATAAAGACAGAAGTTCAGATGGTTTAGGAGCAAAATGTGACACATTTATAAATCTAGATTGTGTAATTAATAGGCAGGCACACTTTTCCATCATATTAGATTTATAAGAGATACACACTCTGGAGAATTTTTATAATAAGGAAAATAGTTATGACATTTTACATATATTACATTAGTAAAAATCAATGTTATATATAGAACTTACTTTTTTTCCTCTTAATGGTTGTAAATGCTTCAAAATTTTCCTAACTTGCAATAAATTATGGATATTTATTTTGTCAGTTGAAGGACCACACCAAGTGGTTCTTTTTCTCCATCTTCTATCTAAATGTTCAATGCCAGTCTTTGTTCTTTATAAAAACCAGCTATATTAATAAATGACATACAATACACTGCACATAATTTAAATGTGCAATTTGATAAATTTTGATAAATACATATCTGTGAAATATCACCACAGCCAATATAATGAACATATCTATCATTCACAGAAGTATATTAGTTTGTATATTCTAGGATTTTATGAATATGAAATCATAAAGCATAGTTTTTTATCTGGCTTCTTTCACTCAGGATAATATTTTGAAGTCCTCCCATGTTGTTATTTATATTAACAGTTCATTCCTTTATACTGCTGAATAGTATTCTGTTCAATGCACAGTTTATCCATTCACTGGTTGATGGAGATGGGTTGTTTTTTGGCTATTATAAATAAAGCTTCTTTGGACATTCATGTGTAATTTTTTTGTATAGATATATTGTTGGCTCACAACCTCTTTGGGAGCTTCCTGGCTGTAATCTGAAATTGACTCCTCTAATTGGGGGGCAAGGAAAAACTGAAGAAAGAGGTAGACCTCTTTGGATTGGTAGGTAGGTGGCAGATTTAATAAGCAAGGGAACTTACAAGGCGCATCTTGGGCAATCACAAGAGGAATAGCTCTCTATACCCAATTGCCAGAATCTTTTTTTCCTGCTTCATACATTTTACTTTTTTTTTTTTTCAATTACAGTTGACATTCAGCATAATTATTTTTAGTTTCAGGTTTACAACATTGTGGTTATACAATCATGTACTTTATAAACTGATCCCCCTGATTTTTCAACTACCCACCCAGTACCATACATAGTTATTATAGTGTTATCTACTATATTCCCTATGCTGTACTTCACATACCCAGGACTATTTTGTAACTAGCAATCTATACTTAATTCCTTTACCTGTTTCACTCCAGTCCCCCCAATTCCCTCCCCTCTGGCAATCATTCAACTGTTCTCTGTATCTATGGATCTATTTTGTTCATTTATTTTGCTCTTTAGATTCCACATGTAAGTGAAATTATATGGTGTTTGGCATTTGTTTTCCTCTGTCTTACTTATTTCACTTATCTTAATACCCTCTAAGTCCATCCATTATATCACAAATGATAAGATTCCATTCTTTTGTAAGGCTAAATAATATTCTTAAAAGTTGGTGTGCATGAGTTTGGTAATACTGCAATTGATATTACTTTAAAAAGTAATTCTTGGTGGCACAGTGGAAAGGCACTGGCCTGCGAACCCAAAGATCGCTTGTTCAATTCCCAGCCAGGACACATAACCGGTTGCAAGTGAGGTCTCTAGCCAAGTCCTTAGCTGGAGGCAGGTAAAAGGCAACCATACATTGATGTTTCTCTCCCTCTCTTCCTCTCTTCCTTCCCCTCTCTCTAGAAATAATAAAATCTTTTTTTTAAAGATTTTATTTTATTATTTTTAGAAAGAGGGGAATAGAGAGGCAGAGGGAGAGAGACATCAATGTATAGTTGTTTTTTACCTGCCTCCAGCCACACACATGACTGGAGATCTGGCTTGCAACCTAGTTATGTTGCCCTGGCTGGGAATCGAACCTGCGATCTTTGGGTTCACAGGCCGGCACCTTATCCACTATGCCACCAGCCAGGGCTCCAATAAATAAAATCTTAAAGAAAAAGTTATTAAAAAAAAAAAAGAATTAACAGAAGCATTTTTAAATAATGAAAAGAAAACTATTAATATGATTTGAGAGGCTGACAGGTAGAAGGCAGTAATTAAATAATGAATTGTTTGGATGTGAAAAAAAAAGAAAAGAAGTACACATTGGTAGTTTCAGAATAGACAGGGGAAAGTTAAGAATAATAAAGGAAGTGGAGAAGTCAAAGAAATTATATGCATAATGCATGGACATGAACTAAGGGGATCATTGCCAGAGGGAATTGAAGATACCAGGTGGAAGGGGGAAAAGGGGGAAAATTGGGACAACTGTAATAGCAAAATCAATAACATATATTAAAAGAACCAAGTTTGTATAGAGGCCTTAACTGGGTTCAGTCATATGTACCATCTAGATGGTCTTAACAATACATGGCTCTCTCAAGGCTGCGTCCTTGGATCTGGAAAATTGAAAAAAATTGGCCATCTTTTAAAATTATTAAAACATTTTTTTAAATTACTTTCAATATTATCTTGTATTAGTTTCAGCTGTACTGAAAAAGCATAGCGATTGCACAATCATATATGTATGTATTTGTGTGTGTGTGTATGTAAATGGCAATAAAATGATGTTATTTACCATAGCCAAGATATGGAATATGGAACCACTCAAGTGCTCATCAATAGGTGAGTGGATGTGGAGGGTGCGATTGTATGGATCTATAATGTCTGTGTACTCTGTTTATCCTCTCATCTACTGATGGGTACTTGAGTGGTTCCATATTCCATATCTTGGCTATTGTAAATAACACTGCAATGAACATAGGGGTTCATATTGTTTTGAATTAGTGTTTCGGGTTTCTTCAGATATACCAGTATATGCAGAAGTGGAATCTCAAGATCATAAGGCAGTTCTATTTTTAAATATTTTGAGGAATCCCCATACTGTTTTCCACAGTGGATATATGTCTGCATTCCCACTAACAGTGCACTAGGGTTCCCTTTTCTCCACATCCTCACCAACACTTGTTTGTTGATTTATTGACGGTAGCCATTCCGACAGGTGTGAGGTGATATCTCATTTGTGGTTTTAATTTGCATTTCTCTGATGATTAGTGATGTTGAGCATCTCTTCATGTCTATTGGTCATCTGTATGTCCTCTTTGGAGAAGTGTCTATGCAAGTCCATGGCCATCATTTCTTCAAATATGTTTTTCTCCCTACCCACTTTCTCCATCCATTTCAGGGACTCCCCAATCACACATATATTAGGCTGTTGAAGTCACAGATTAATATTGTTCTTTACTTTTTATTTTAGTTCCCTTTTTATTTTTTAAACTTTAACTTGTTTTCAGTGTTGCAGCTTGGATCATTTTTATTGCTGTTTACAAGTTTGCCAATTTTTCTGCAATATCTTTTATGACAAAACCATCCAGTATAGTTTTTCATCTCACACATTGTAATTTTTTATCTCTAGAAGGTTTATTTAGGCCTTTTACATATCTGTTACACACCTGCTTTCCTTTATGAACATGTCAAATACAATTGTTCAAGTACCCTTTTCTACTATTTTAACATCTGTGTCTGTTTTGTGTCAATTTTGATAACTTGACTTTTCTCCTCACTTTGAGTCAATTTTCCTGATCATTCCTGGTGATTTTACATATAATGCCAGACATTATGAATTTTACCTTTTCTGTATGCCAGGTATGTGGGGTTTTTGTTGTTTTATGTTTGTTTGTTTGTTTTTGTATTTGAAAACTATTCTTGGGCTTTATTTAGGTATGCAGTTAAGTTACTTGGAAATTGATTGTTTTGGGTCTTTTCATATTTGATCATCAGAATCAAAGATATGATTATGCTAGAGCTAATCATTCACCTCTATTTAGGCAAGACCCTTTTTTTTAATTTAATTTTATTGTTGTTGTATTACATCCATCCCCATTTTGCTCCTTTCTGTCCCCCTCCCCACCCACCCATTTCCCCCAAAGTCAATCCCACCTGTTGTTCATGTCCATGGTTCCTTTATACTAGGTTCTTGTCTAAACTGCCCCCCTTCCTTGCCTCTGCCTCCCCCCTCCCCTCAACCCCCTTCCCCCTGACCACCAAAAGCCTATTCACTGTATTCATATATTTGGTTCAGTTTTGCTTGTTAGTTTTGTTCATTATTGGCAAGGCCCTTCTTTATGCTTAAGCCAATGCCCTGTGAATTTTGAAGCTTTTCCGTCTGGATGGTGGGAACAGGTGTTATTACCAGCTCTTTGTGATGGCCTGGCATTGTTACCTCTAATCCTTTTGGGTGGTTCTTTTGTTGGCTTCAGGTAATTTCCTCACACGTATACACTGATTCTTACTCAGCTGACTACTTCAGAGGGACCACTGGCAGATCTCCAGATTTCTCTGTGTACAGTTCTCTTGAATACTCTTTCACGATAACTCTAGTTGCCTTGTTCTCGTACTTTCAGATTTGTCTCCGGAAAATTACAGGACTCTGTATCTACAATTCTTCTTCCTGAAGTGTGATCAGGAAAATTCCTTAAGGCAGTAAACTGGGTAAATTGCAGGGCTTATCTCCTTTGTTTCTCATCCCTTACAGATCATTGTTTGTTGTTATTCTGATTCAGTGTTTTACAAACTGCTACTTCTTATAGCTTGTCTGTTTTTCAGTTGAATGTGTGGGTTAAATCCTGGCCCCATTACATCTTGGCCTGAAACTTAAGTCTTCAGAGTAGTCTTTTCATAGGCTATAAAGAAGGGTTATTTTTTTCTTTTTATTTTCTTTTTTTCATTTTTGTTTTTTATTAAAATATATCAAATTCAATGAAGTTTTATTTGAGTACAGCTTTGGCCATATCAAATATCACAAGAAGTTTTCTTTTTCTTTTTTTTATTTAATTTTATTGTTGTTGCATTACATCCTTCCCATTTTTACTCCCCTCTGTCCCCTTCCCCACCCACTCACTCCCCCACAAAGTCAACCCCACGTGTTGTCCATGCCCATGGTTCTTCCATACTAGTTTCTTGACTAAACTGCTCCCCTTCTTTGCCTCTTTCTCCCCCCTACCTCCAACCCCTTCCCCCTGCTCACTGAAGGTCTATTCATTGTATTCATGTATCTGATTCTGTTTTGCTTGTTGTTTGTTTTGTTCCTTATTGTCCTGTAAAGGGTGAGATCATATGGTACTTTTCTTTCACTAAGCATAATACCCTCCAGTTCCATCCATATTGTTGCAAAGGGTAGGAGTTCCTTCTTTCTTTCTGCTTTCCATTGTGTAAATGTACCAAAGTGTTTTGATCCAATCATCCACTGATGGGCACTTAGACTATTTCCAGCACTTGGCTATTGTAAATAGTGCTGCTATGAACATAGGATTACATAGGTTATCATGAATTGATGTTTTAGGGCTCTTCAGGTATAGTCCTAGTAGTGAAATTGCTGGATCAAAGGCATAAGAATAGACATATAGATCAATGGAACAGAATAGAGAGCCCAGAAATAAACCCAGGACTCTATGGTCAATTAATATTCAACAAAAGGAGAAAGAACATAAAATGGAGTACAAACAGTATCTTCAACACATTGTGTTGGGAGAACTGGATAGCAAGATGCAAAAAAATAAAAATAGACTACCAACTTACACCATACACCAGGATAAACTCCAGATGGATAAAGGACTTAAACATAATCAGCGCCACCATAAAGGTTCTGGAGAATAAGATAGGCAGTAAAATTTTAGATATCCTG
Organism: Noctilio leporinus; assembly: GCA_004026585.1. Lineage (NCBI taxonomy): Eukaryota > Metazoa > Chordata > Mammalia > Chiroptera > Noctilionidae > Noctilio > Noctilio leporinus. Next base: position 21,448 of record PVIW01007600.1, read on the forward strand.
CACAAAAATATGTTTACTGATACTTCTCCAAGGGCAAAGGGTAAAACAAATAAACAAATGGGACTATATCAAGCTGAAAAGTTTCTGTTCAGCTAAAGAAAACACCAGCAAAATTCAAAGGGAACCAACTGTATGGGAAAACATATTTGCCAATGATACCTCAGACAAGGGTTTGATCTCCAAAATATATAAAGAACTAATGTGACTCAACACCAGGGAAACAGACAGCCCAATTAAAAAATGGGTTAAGAACCTGAACAAACAGCTCACTGAGGAAGACAAAGGGCCCAAAGGCATATGAAAGAATGCTCAACATCACTAGCCATCAGAGAGATGCAAATGAAAACCACAATAAAATACCACCTCACACCTGTCAGAATGGCAATCATCAACAAATCAACAAACAAGTTTTGGTGAGGACGTGGGGCAAAGGAAACCCTGGTGCACTGTTGGTGGGAATGTAGGCTGGTGCAACCACTATGGAAAACAGTATGGAGTTTCCTTAAAAAACTAAAAATGGAACTACCTTTATGATCCAGTATTTTCTTTATTTTATTAACTACATTTTCATTTTCTTACCAAGGTCCTAGCAGTTCTGTTAATGGCTATTATCAGTTTTAAATTGACATATGGAATATAATATTGCAAAGGTTATTTGCCAAAAGGAAAATGCAAAAGAATATTTCCCCTCTGCATTAATTATCTATTGCTGCAGAATAATTTACCACAAATTTAACAGTTAAAAACAATGAACATTTATTATATCACAGGTTCTGTGATTAAGGAATCTGGGCATGACTTCTCTAGGTTCTCTGCTTCAGACTCTCTCACAGGGCTGTCATCATAGTGTTAACCAGGGCTAAGGTCTCATCTGGAGACTTAACTGGAGAAGGATCTGTGTTCAAGCACCTGTGGTTGTTGGCAGGATTTATTCCCCCAAGGGCTGGTGGATTGGGGGACTCAATAATTTGCTGGCTATTTGTTCACCTGGTCTTTTCCATTGAGTAGTTCCAAATGTGGTCAATTGTTTTACCGAAACAAGCAAAGCAGAGAGTCATTTAGCAAGACAGAACTTACATATAATGTAACATAATCACAGAAGTGATTTCCCATTACCTTTGTTGTGTTCTAATTCTTAGAAACAGATTCCACCCATACTCAAGAGCAGGGGATTATACAAGGGTCTAAATAATAAGAGTCTGGGGGGGGGGGGGATCAAAGATGGCAACAGAGGAGAGAGCAGTGCTGATAACGTTCTTGAGTACCAGAGCAGCTAGAGGACAGGATAGGGAGCGTGAGACGTCTTCAGGTCCCTAAGAATTGGAGGGGTCAGCATCTGGACTCAGGGGAGCTCAGCCCAGAGAATGCAGAGACCTACAGGAGAGCAGGTGAGATAGTTCCAAACCGGCCGGGAGGCCAAGGTTGGCTCTGGGCAGTGGCGGCTCTACCCAGAGGGCCATGTTTAATGGAAGCCAGCTCCAGGCTCCCTGGGGACTAGAAATCTAAACAGTGAAGTGTGAGCAGTGAGGGCAAATGCTGGAGGGAATGAGGAATTGAACTCCTTCAGGGGAGGGACTCTGTGAGAGCCTCACTCCAGCAACAGGGAGAGGAAGCTCCCCACTGTGCCAGAGGTGGAGGAGAAGAGTGCTGCGGGGAGCAGGAGCAGGGGAGCAGGGAAGTGAACAGGCTGGGGTGGCTAGAGGGCTGAATGGGCCACTGGGGAAATAGCAGCTTGAAGAACCTGCGAGGGGGAGGCCCAGCCCTGTGCACCCACCAGGCTCCCAGGCTCCCATGGAAACTCCAAACTGTGAGCCGGGAACTTGTAGCTGGGGCAACTGACCCACCCATTGTCTGCCCCAAAGGCCGCACTGCAGATGGCGCTGGGAGGGGCGCATCACAGAGGTGGCATAAAGGACTCCTTGGAGAGCTGGTCTGCTTGGAGGATTGGCCCTTGCCCGGGGGAGCTGGGCAGTGTTGGCAGACCCTGGGCACTGTTGGCAGACGGAGGCTGCCTCCTTTGGGACTTGCAGGGGCAGGGCCAGTCATCACAGGAACCAGTGAGGTTGCAGGCTGCCCTGCAGGGGTTTCAGGTGCCCATCACAGGCAGGAACCTCTGCCAGGAGTGGGAGGGGACACCTCACAGGCCCCAGAACACCAGCAGCTCTAAAACCCAGCTAGGCTACTGAAGGCCCAGCCTACCTGGAGGCTGACACTCAGAATCAGCCCTGACTGTGACAATCAGAGGACCTGCCACTCCAAGACCAGCTAGCCTGTAGAATGCAGAGACCTGACCAAGAAAGAGGCAGACTTAGGAAATGGATCACTGCTAATCTCAAGCACCTGAGTTACACCGAGAGCTACATGAACTATTAATCCCTAACATATCCTTTTCAAAAGTTACCTCTCACATATTTTTAATCCCCCCCTATCTCAATCCACCTAAATACCCAAGACCCTCCCCCTACTCTTGATTTAAAGTCTACTCACTCTCTGGCTAAAATGCATTCCCAGTCCTAAATCTAAGTATTCCTCCCCTCCCCAGACATTTAAACCCTTTCTTTATTCTTTGCTTTCTTCCTTTTTCTTTTTTTTCCTTCCTTTTTCTTTTAAAGATTTTATTTTTTATTTCATTATTTTTAGAAAGAGGGGAAGGGAGAGAGGCAGAGAGGGAGAGAGACATCAATGTATGGTTGCTTTTCACCTGCCTCCAGCCACAGACCTGACTGGAGACCTGGTTTGCAACCTTGTGATGTGCCCTGGCTGGTGATTCAAACCTGCGACCTTTGGTTTCGCAGGCTGGCACCTTGTCCACTGTGCTACCAGCCAGGGCCCATTTTTTTTTTTCCTTCTTGTTAAATCCCACAGGTCCTGGCTCCACCTGGACCAATCAGCAATCATAAAGGGTGAACAGCCCCCTAAACCCTTTCTTTATTATTATTATTATTTTCTTTTTCTTGTTATTTTTCCCGTTTTTTTCTTTTTCATTTTTAAATTTTTAAAAAAATTTTATTTTCGGCTAAAAGCCCTCAAGTCCTGGCTCCATCCAGAATAATCAGGGATTATTAAGGGTGAACAGCCATCTAAACCCTTTCTTCTTATTATTATCCTTTTTCTCTTTTTTTCTTTTTATTTCCTTTTTTCTTGTTAAAAGCCCACAGATCCTAGCTCCACCTGGACCAATCAGGGACAACAAAGGGTGAACAAGGAGGCAGACGCGGCAACTATATACATAGGCTTATGCTGTTCACTCATACTTGAGGCTTTCTGATTCTCCCTCTCCTCATTTATATGACAGAGGATAGAAGGTGTGTCTTGACTGGAAGGAAAGGAGCAACATACACAACCAATCCAGAATACAACCTGACAGCCCAAATAAAGGCCACACCAAGAACAACAAGTGGAGAAAATCCCGGAGACTGCAACACTGAACTCCACAAATCTAACACAGAAGGTTGCTCAACTAAGGCAAGGAAGCAAAGCAGATTAATCCAAGGAAAAAACAAATAGCAAGCAACAACAGACACCCAAAATGAGGAAAAAAAGAATCAGTCATACCTTGGCTGGTAGCACAGTGGATAAGGCGTTGTCCTGTGAACCCAAGGGTTGCAGGTTCGATTCCCCAGCCAGGGCACATAACACGGTTGCAAAAACAGGTTTCCAGTCAGGTCTGTGACTGGAGGCAGGTGAAACGTGGCCATACATTGATGTCTCTCTCCCTCTCTGCCTCTCTCCCTTCCCCTCTTTCTAAAAAATAATTAAATAAAATCTGAAGGAAAAAAAAAAAGAAATCAGTCCATCACCAAAAGGGAAGGAAGAATCGCCAGAAAGACCACCAAATGAAACACAGGCACACGATATATCAGATAAGGAATTCAAAAGAATGATGATAGAGAAGCTCAATGAGCTTAGCCAGCTCAAAGAAAACCATAAATAGGAGAATGCAACATTGAACTCCACAAACCCCTATCACAGAAGGGTGCTCAACTAAGGCAAGGAAGCAAAGCAGGTTAACCCAAGGAAAAAGCAAAAAAATAAAAAGCAAGCAACAGCAGACACACAAAATGGGGAAAAACAGAATCACTCCATCACCAAAAGGAAAGGAAGAATCCCCAGAAAGACCAAAAAATGAAACAGAGGCACTTGAAATATCAGATAAGGAATTCAAAAGAATGATACTAGAGAAGCTCAGTGAGCTCAGCCACATCAAAGAAAACTATAAACAACTCCAGGAGAATGACAAAGAACTCCAGGGAAATTACAAGGCAGTTACTGAGAGCTACAACAGCATGAAAAAGGACATAGAAACTATCAATAAGTGCCACGAGGAAATGAAGAATACAATTTCTGAATTGAAGAATACAGTAGAAGGAATCAACTGTAGGCTAGAGGAAGCAGAGGACCGGATCAGCAAGTTGGAGGATAATGTAGACAAATACTCCAACACAGGACAAAAGAATAAAAAAAGGCTGAATAAGAGTGAAGAGGGGTTAAGAGAGCTGCAGGACAACATGAAATGTAACAACATCCGTATCATAGGGATACCAGAAGGAGAAAAGAAACAAGGAATGGAAAACCTATTCAAAAAAGTCATGATAAAAAATTTCCCAAACATGATGAGTGAAAACATTAATCCAGTTCAGGAAGCACAGCGGGTCCCAATGAAAATCAACCCAAACAGACCAACACCAAGGCGCCTTACTATTAAAATGGCAAATTTCAAAGACAAAGAGAGAATCCTAAAAGCATCAAGAGAGAAAAGACAAATAACATACAAAGGGGATCCAATAAGGCTATCAAATGATTATTCAACAGAAACAATTCAAGCCAGAAGGGAATGGCAAAAAGTATTTCAAGTCATGGGAAACAAAGGCCTGCAACCAAGACAAGAATACTCTACCCAGCAAGGCTCTCATTCAAGATAGAAGGAGAAATAAGGAGCTTCCCAGACAAAAAATAAAAAAGACTAAAAGAATACATCTCTACCAAACCAGCATTGCAAGAAATGCTAAAGGGTCTGCTTTAAAAATAAGTAACTAAACAAAAGGAAGAAACAGAGAAAGCCAAAGAGGAATACAGACACAAAGGGAGAGAATGGCAATGAATAAGTTTCAATCAATAATAACCTTAAATGTAAATGGATTAAATGCACCAATCAAAAGACATAGGGTAGCCAAATGGAGTTGAACTCTTGCAGGGAAGGGACTGTGTGAGAGACTCACTCTGGCAACAGGGAGAGGAGGCTCCCCTCGGGGCTAGAGGCAGAGAAGAGACCTGAGGGAAGCTGGAGCAAGGGAGCGGGAAGTGCACCAGCCGGGGCAGCGAGAGGGCTGAAAACGGTGCTGCTGGGCAACTGAGAAACAGCAGCTGGAAGCCCTTGCGAGGGGGGAGGCCCAGCCCTGCGCAACCACACAGGCCCCCAGGCTCCATGGGAAACTCCAAACGGCAAGCCAAGCCGGTAAGCCGGAACTAGTGGCAGGGATAACTGACCTGCCATTGCCGGAGACAAAGGCCGCACCGCCCACGCCTGGGAGGGGCTCATCACAGAGGTCACATAAAGGACTTCTCGGAGAGCTGGTTGGCTTGGAGGAGTGGTGCCTGCCCCAGAAGGGCGGGACAGTGTAGGTGGACCCCGGACAGTGTTGACAGACAGGCCTGGCCTCCTCCCGGAACAGCGGGGGTGGGGCCAGTCATCACAAGGACCAGCGAAGTTGCAGGCTGCCCTGCAGGGGTGCTGGGTGCTCATCATGGGCTGGAACCTCCGCTAGCAGTGGGAGGGGATATCCTGTGGGCTCCAGAACACCGGCAGCCCTAAAACCCAGCCAGGCTGCGGAAGGCCCTGCCTACCTGGGGGGACACTCAGAATCAGCCCTACTGTGACAATCAGAGGACCTGCCACACGCTAAGACCGGCTAGAATATAGACTATAGACTGTAAAGTCCTGACCAAGAAAAGGAGGCAGCTTCAGGAAAGGGATTGTTGCCAATCTCAAGCACCTGAGTTATACCGAGAGCAATATGAACTATTAATCCCCAACATATCCTTTGCAAAAGTTACTCCTCACATATTCTTAATCCCCCCCATACCTCAATCCACCTAAATACCCAAGACCCTCCCCCTATTCTTGAATTAAAGTCTACTCACTCTGTGGCTATAACGCATTCCCAGTCCTCAATCTAAGTATTCCTCCCTTCCCCAGCCTTTCTAAAACCTTTCCTTATTCTTTTCTTCCTTCCTCTTTTTTTTTTCTTTTTCTTTTCCTTTTCTTCCTGGTAAAGCCCACAGATTCTGGCTCTACCTGAACCAATCAGAAATCATAAAGGGGGAACACACAGCTAAAACCTTTCTTTATTAATATTGATTTCTCTTTGTCTTGTGACTTTCTTCCCCCATCTTTTCTTTTTCTTTCTTTTCTTTCTTTCTTTCTCCTTTCTTTTCTCCCTGATAAAACCCACTGGTCCTGGCTCCACCTGGACCAAACAGAGACCATAAAGGGTGACCAGACACCTAAACCTTTTCTTTATTAATATTGATTTCTCTTTCTCTTGTGACTTTCTCCCTTTTTTTTTTTTTTCTTTTTTTTTCCCTGTGCTAAAAGCCCTCAGGTCCAGGATCCATCTGGACCAGTCAGGGATTATTAAGGGTGAACAGCTATCTAAACGCTTTCTTCTTATTATTATTATCATTTTTATTTCTTTTTTCCTTTTGCAATTTTTTTTTGTTTGGTTTGGTTTGGTTTGGTTTTCTGTTTTTGGTTTTGTTTGTTTGTTTTTTGTTTGCTTGTTTTTTCTTTTTGTTTTTGTTTCTGCTAAAAGCCCGCAGGCCCAGAATACAACCAGACAGCCCAAATAAAGGACACACCAAGAGCAGCAAGTGGAGAAAATCTGGGAGACGGCAACACTGAACTTCACAAATCTCCTATCACAGAAGGGTGCTCAACTAAGGCAAGGAAGCAAAGCAGGCTAACCCAAGGAAAGAACCAAAATAAATAAATAAACAAACAGCAAGCAAGAACAGACACCCAAAATGGGGAAAAAGAGAATCAGTCCATCACCAAAAGGAAAGGAAGAATCCCCAGAAAGAACACAAAATGAAACAGAGGCACCTGGAATATCAGATAAGGAATTCAAAAGAATGATGATAGAGAAGCTCAGTGAGCTCAGCCACATCAAAGAAAACTGTAAACAACTCCAGGAGAGTTACAAAGAACTCCAGGGAAATTACAAAGAACTCCAGGGGAATTACAAAGAACTCCAGGGAAATTACAAAGAACTCCAGGGAAGTTACAAGGAAATTACTGAGAACTACAACAGCATGAAAAAGGACATGGAAACTATCAATAATTGCCACAAGGAAATGAAGAATAAAATTTCTGAATTGAAGAATACAGTAGAAGGAATCAACAGTAGACTAGAGGAAGCAGAGGACCGGATCAGCGAGTTGGAGGATAATGTAGACAAATACTCCAAGACAATACAAAAGAATCAAAAAAGGCTGAATAAGACTGAAGAGGGATTAAGAGAGCTGCAGGACAACATGAAAAACGTAACAACATCCATATCATAGGGATATCAGAAGGAGAAAAGAAACAAGGAATGGAAAACCTGTTCAAAAAAGTCATGATAGAAAATTTCCCTAACATGATGAGTGAAAACGTGAATCCAGTTCAGGAATCACAGAGGGTCCCAATGAGGATCAACCCAAACAGACCAACACCAAGGCACATTATTATTAAAATGGCAACTTTCAAAGACAAAGAGAGAATCCTAAAAGCATCAAGAGAGAAAAGACAAATAACATACAAAGGGGATCCAATAAGGCTATCAAATGATTATTCAACAGAAACAATTCAAGCCAGAAGGGAATGGCAAAAAGTATTTCAAGTCATGGGAAACAAAGGCCTGCAACCAAGAATACTCTACCCGCAAGGCTCTCATTCAAGATAGAAGGAAAAATAAGGCGCTTCCCAGACAAAAAAAGACTGAAAGAATACATCTCTACCAAACCAGCATTGCAAGAAATGCTAATAGGTCTGCTATAAAAATAAGTAAACAAATAAAATGAAGAAACAGAGAAAGCCAAAGAGGAATACAGACACAAAGGGAGAAAATGGCAATGAATAAGTATCAATCAATAATAACCTTAAATGTAAATGGATTAAATGCACCAATCAAAAGACATAGAGTAGCTGAATGGATAAGACAACATGACCCACATATATGATGTCTTCAAGAGACCCACCTCAGAACAAAAGATTGACACAGATTGAGAGTGAAGGGATGGAAAAATATATATCAAGCAAATTGACATGAAAAAAAAGCTGGAGTAGCAATACTGATTTCAGATAAAATAGATTTTACAATGAAGGCCATAAAAAGGGACAAAGATGGACATTTCATAATACTTAAGGGAACAATCCATCAAGAAGAAATAACTCTGATAAACATATACATACCCAACATAGGAGCTCCGAAATATAGAAAGAAAATCTTGGAAGACTTTAAGAAAGACATAGACAGCAACACACTAATAGTAGGGGATTTTAATACCCCACTATCAATAATGGACAGATCTTCCAAACAAAAAATCCCAGATATGTTGTGGCATTGAACAACACTCTAGAGGAAATGGACCTAACTGATGTATACAGAGTCTTTTACCCAAAAGAAACAAAATACACCTTCTTTTCAAATGCACATGGATCATTCTCCAACATAGACCACATTGTATGTCACAAGACAAGCCTCCACAAATACAGGAAAATTGAAATCATACAAAGTATCTTCTCAGATCACAATGGCTTAAAACTAGAAACCAATCTCAAGGGAAAACCCCAAAAATTCTCTAACTCATGGAGACTGAATAACATGCTTTTAAGCAATGAAGGGGTCAACAATGAGATCAAAGATGAAATCAAAAAGTTCCTAGAAACAAATGACAATCAACACACAACAGTCCAAAACCTATGGGATACAGCAAAGGCAGTTCTCAGGGGGAAATTTATAGCAATACAGGCCTTCCAAAAAAGGTTACAAGAAGTTTATAAAAACGACCTAACCACAAAGCTGCAAGAATTAGAGGAGCAACAACAAACAAAGCCCAGAGCAAGTAGAAGGAAGGAAATCATCAAGATCAGAGCAGAACTAAATAACTCAGAGATTCAAAGTACAATTCAAAGAATCGACAGGACCAGGAGCTCTCCTGGTTATCTTTGAAAAAATAAACAAAATTGAGAAGCCCTTATCCAGACTCATCAAGAAAAAGAGAGAGAGGACCCAAATAAACAGAATCAGAACTGAAAGAGGGGAAATCACAACTGATACCTCAGAAATACAAAAGATTGTAAGAAATTACTACAAACAACTCTATGACAAAAAATATGACAACCTGGATGAAATGGACACATTTCTGGGAAGGTATAATCTACCAAAACTGAACCCAGAAGAAGCAGAAAGCCTCAATAGGCCAATAACAACTAGTGAAATTAAAGAAGTAATCCAAAATCTCCCAAGCACAAAAGCCCTGGACTACATGGCTACACAGGTGAATTTTACCAAACATTTCAAAAAGAACTAACTCCTATCCTCCTCAAACTATACCAAAAAATTCAGGAAGAGGGAAGACTCCCAAACTCGTTCTATGAGGCCATTATTCTAATCCCAAAACCAGGGCAAGACATAACTAAGAAAGAAAGCTACAGGCCAATATCTCTGATGAACATAGATGCTAAAATTCTCAACAAAATGTTGGCCAATTGGATTCAGCAGTATATTACAAAGATCATACACCATGATCAAGTGGGCTTCATCCCAGGGATGCAAGGATGGTACAACATTCGTAAATCAATCAATGTAATACACCACATCAACAAATTGAAAGATAAAAACCATATGATCATATCAATAGGTGCTGAAAAAGCATTTGATAAAGTGCAGCAACCATTTATGATAAAAACCCTCAGCAAAGTGGGAACAGAGGGAGCATACCTCAACATCATAAAGGCCATCTATGAGAAACCTGAAGCTAACATCATACTTAATGGACAAAAACTGAAAGCTTTCCCCCTAAGATCAGGAACGAGACAAGGCTGCCCACTTTCTCCACTTCTATTCAACATTGTCTTGGAAGTTCTAGCTATAGCATCAGAGAAGAAAAAGGAATCAAAGGTATCCAAATTGGAAAGGAGGAAGTCAAACTGTCATTATTTGCAGATGATATGATAGTGTACATACAAAACCCGATTGGCTCCACCAAAAACTTACTTGACCTAATAAGCAAATTTAGTGAAATAACTGGGTATAAAGTCAATATCCAGAAATCAAAAGCATTTTTGTATACCAATAATGAAACGACAGAAATAGAAGCGAAAAAACAAATCCCATTTACCATAGCAACAAGAAAAAGTACCTAGGAATCAACTTAACTAAGGAGGTAAAAGACCTATACTCAGAAAACTACAGAACAATGAAGAAAGAAATCGATGAAGACACAAATAAATGGAAGCATATACCATGTTCGTGGATGGGAAGAATTAACATCATTAAAATGTCCATACTGCCCAAAGCAATCTATATATTCAATGCAATCCCAATTAAAATACCAATGACAGGCTTCACAGAAATGGAAAAAATACTTCAAAAATTTATATGGAGCCAAAAACGCCCACGAGCAGCCACCACAATCTTGAGAAAGAAGAACAAGATAGGAGGAATCACAATACCGGACTTCAAACAATACTACAAGGAACATCAAATGGAATAAAAACAGTCTCTTTAACAAATGGTATTGGGAGAACTGGATAGCAACATGCAAAAAGATAAAACTAGACCACCAACTGACACCATACACCAAAATAAACTCAAGATAGATAAAGGATTTAAACCTAAGCAGTGCCACCATAAAGGTCCTGGGAAAAAATATAGGAAGTAAACTTTTGGATATCCTACGCAAAAATATGTTTACTGATACTTCACCAAGGGCAAAGGAAATCAAAGAACGAATCAACAAATGGGACTATATGAAATTGAAAAGTTTCTGTTCAGCTAAAGAAAATATCAGCAAAATTCAAAGGGAACCCACTGTACGGGAAAACATAATTGCCAATGATACCTCAGACAATGGTCTGATCTCCAAAATGTATAAAGAACTAATGCAACTCAATACCAGAGAGACAGACAGCCCAATTAAAAAATGGGCAAAGGACCTGAACACACAACTCACTGAAGAAGATATACAAAGGGCCCGGAGGCATATGAAAGAATGCTCAACATCACTAGTCATCAGAGAGATCTAAATTAAAACCACAATAAGATACAACCTCACACCTGTCAGAATGACAATCATCAGCAAATCAACAAACAAGTGTTGGCGAGGATGTGGGGCAAAGGGAACCCTCATACACTGTTGGTGGGAATCTAGGCTGGTGTAGCCACCATGGAAAACAGTATGGTGTTTCCTTAAAAAACTAAAAATGGAACTGCCTTTTGATCCAGCAATTCTACTACTTGGACTATACCCAAAGAATCCTGAAACACCAATTCATAAGAACCTAAGTACACCGATGTTCATAGTGGCACTATTTACAATAGCCAAGTGCTGGAAACAGCCTAAGTGCCCATCAGTGGATGATTGGATAAAAAATCTTCGGTACATTTACACAATGGAATACAGCAGAAAGAAAAAGGAACTCCTACCCTTTGCAACAACATGGATGGAACTGGAGAGTATTATGCTTAGTGAAATAAGCCAGTCAGTTAAAGACAAATACCATATGATCTCACCCATTACAGGACAATAATGACCAAAACTAACAACAAGCAAAATAGAACCAAATATATGAATACAGTGAATAAGCCTTTAGTGGTCAGGGGGAAGGGGTTTTGGGGGAGGGTGGAGGAAGACACAAGGAAGGGGAGCAGTGTAGACAAGAACCTAGTATAAAGGAACCATGGACATGGACAACAGGTGGGATCTACCTTGTGGGAAATGAGTGGGTTTGGAGGGGGACAAAGGGGAGCAAAAAGGGGATGGATGTAATACAACAACAATAAAATTTAATAAATAAATAAATAATAAGAGTCTGGAATCATTGACAGTCATCTTAGAGCCTCCTCAGCAAATTCTCCATTCCTAAAGGGCAAAACAGAAAAATTTCTTTACAATGTATATATGTAGAAAATTGGTTTTTATGCCTAGTATGTCCCGTCAGCATAAAAAAGCTGGTTGAATAAAAACTAAAATGTTAGAGTTATAGCAGTAAGAAATGTCAAGAATGAAGGCTTATGGTCTAATTGCCTTAATCCCCCTAACTTAGAAGAAAACAGTTCTGCTTTAACCCCTTCCTTCTATCATATTCCCTTCTGTCCAGAATGGTAGTTATTTATCCTTTGAAAATAATATGCCCCTTAGAACATACTTAAAATTATCTAAACTTCTTAATCCTTATTTTATTCAACAAACATTTATTAGGTGTCTACTCTGTAGTAGGCTTTATACTAGATGTAAGAGATAAAATAGTAAATAAGAGAGTGGATCTCCGGTGTAATAGAAAATTAGTTATTAAACCAATGTGGTCAGTGTTACCAAAGGAGATTCCCAAGATGACTTGGTAGATAAACAGGGCAATCTTTCACCAAAAACTTGAAGAGCCCCAGTAAACACCTGGAATTTATTAGCGTACAAATGTTGCTTCATTAGCCTTTCTCTTATGGTCAATAGTGAAGTGATCACAGATGTTATTTCTATATTTCTTTTTTTTTTTGTATTATTTATTATTTTTAGAGAGAGGGGAAGGGAGAAAGGCAGAGAGGGAGAGAGATGTCAATGTATGGTTGCCTTTCACCTACCTCCAGCCACGGATCTGTCTGGAGACCTGGCTTGCAATCTGATTATGTGCCCTGGCTGGGGATTCGAACCAGTGACCTTTGGGTTTGTAGGCCGGTGCCTTATCCACTGAGCCACCAGCCAGGGCTTATTTCTATATTTCTTTAGCCATGGCCCATCCCTGGCACATAATAGGTCCTCAATAAATGCTCATTGAATTATATTGCAGAAACCAGAAGCTTGAAGATTCAATATGATATATTTGGCAATGCCTTATAAGAGTCTGAATAGAAACAGAGCTAGAAAACCAGCTAGCTGCACTCTTACAACCTTCCATAAAACAAGAAAATTTGAGACCCCTGAATACATGAAACCCACATGCTTGCATTTGACTTTCTCCAAGTGTTTACCTATGGAAGCTATTTATGAGTCAGCGTAAATCAGTAGTTTCCATGGAAGAAAAATAAACCTGTGGAAAACACTAAAGTGTTTTGGTTCTGTGGAGGGTGTGTTGTTTTTAACTGTGGAAGCCTACTCATTCTGTGGCAATCCACAAACGCATTCTTTTACTCTTCATTCACTGGCTTCTTCAGAAAGGCACTAGGTGACTGAAATCCTTCATGACTCAGGCCTTGGTGAAAACATTTATTTTTCAAATTTGCAAGTTCTACATTGGGACTTTCTTACCCCATCTCAGCAGAACTGACATAAGGGATTTAAACCTTATTCTCAATTTTAACTTCAATGTTACCCTTCTCAGATAATTTGCATTTTAAGTTGTATCTCATTTTGGAATAAAATGTTTCAGTATCATTTCTTCATGAACCAAACATAACTGAATACCCATTGTGTACCAGGCATTGTGCTGAGGACTAGGGATATGAAATAAAGGGGGTATAAAACCTTTAGTAAATCCCCTGTGTTTTTTCAGGGCCACCATATACAGATTCTTTACCATATAAGAGCTTATGAGTGTGGTAACTACTTGCTTTTAATTCTTGACAAAAATGTTAAATGATTAAGCAAGCAGCTGCTGTAGGGTTTTAAAAAATATTTTATTTATTATTTTTCAGAGAGAGGGGAAGGGAGAGAAACATCAATGTATGGTTGCCTTTCACCTGCCTCCAGCTACGGACCTGGCTGGAGACCTGGCTTATGTGCCCTGGCTGGGAATTGAACCAGTGACCTCTGGGTTCACAGGCTGGCGCCTTATCCACTGTGTCACCAGCCAGGGCTGTTGTAGGTTTTATTCCCATAATTAAAGCAAAAGCTCTTAAAGTGGGATTTATGATACTTGGAACCCATGAACTCCTATAAATATTCACAATTTTGTGCATTTTATCCATTTTCTGAAAGTTTTTTTTATCTGGTTTTTATTGAAATGTGAACTCCAAAATGTTTTGAATCATTGCATTTAAAGACTTTCTAAGTCACTTCAAGTTTCTGAATTAGGGAGGGCATAAATCATTTACAAACAAGCTAATAAATAAATAGAAGAAATTGGAGGCACTAAAAGTTCTTCGAGTTTACATGGCAATGTTTCATCCTCTAATGTTACACCAAGTAGATATATGCCAATTGTATTAATTATCTAAATTTATTCCTTGTCCAAGATTTATCTAGTAACCTGCAGCTAGATCATGGAGGGAGAGAGATACAGGGTGGAGCAAAAGTAGATGTACAGTTATGAGCATGCAAAACACAAAATTTATTCTCTTATTGTTTTAATTATTGTATTATTTATTTGTATTACAACTGTAAACCTACTTTTTCCTACTCTTGTATATCTGGTAGTGCTTAGTTCTGTAGCATAGTCAGATATTTGTGGGTTCAAATTTCATGTCTAGGACCGATTAATTATGAACTTTTAGACAAAAACTTAGAGTCTCAGTTTCCTTATTTATAGAATGAAATGATAATACATTACACAAAAGTTCCTACTATTAAATAAGTTATGCTAAGTGCCTAGCACATAGTAAATTCTTAGTAAGTAGCAATGATAGTTATTATTACTTCTTAAATGAATTCTTTAAAAATTCTATGGCTCATTTATCCATTCTAAAAAAAGCCCTAAACAAATTAATAAAATTTAAACTCTAACTTTGTCAAAATAACTAAAGGTTCCCAAAGTATTATGGCCTTTAGATTTTTACTGATTTAAACAACTGAAATTAGGCAGAGGTTCTAAAAGGGCTGAGCAAGGAGCTCAGCAAGCTCTCTCTCTAAAAGGTAATGTTAAAATGGGACAAAGTTTTCAAAAGTGACCATTTAAAGGTTGAAAATTTATGAAAGGCATACAGCAACAAATTCAAGTATTCATCCTTGAAAATTTAATGAGCGTTTATAAAACACAGTGAGAGTTTTTGGTGTTTTAGCCAGATATGTCTCCAATTCCTTCACTTTAGTTAGTTCATACCCAAGTTGAGCAGGCTGTGAAGAATGGCAGCCTCTGCAGCCCCAGAAGAGTGATGACTTTATTTGGATCATTCCATTTCTGGAGAACTGTCAAAATCAATATCAATTTTATTGACAAACAATCAGAGGAGGACAACATCACAACTAGCCTGACATGACAGTGCTGGTTAGGACAAGTAACAGAATGGCATCAGCTACAAATTTATATATGTTCCATAACCCAAATAGGATCAAATTATAAATAAATGGAAACTTGGGAAATACACAACTATTCAGAAATTAAACAATGCATATCTATGTAACCAATACATCAAGAAGAAATCAAGAGAAACTTTTAAGTACTTTGAGCAGCATTATTTATAATAAGCAACTCAAATGCTCATCAACTTTTGAATGGTTGAACAAACTGTGGTATATTCATACAATTGAATAATTGTCAGCCATTAAAAGGAACCAAGTATTGATACATGCTACAATATGGATGAAACAAGAGCACCATGCTGAGTGAAAGAAGCCAGTCACAAAAGATCATGTATAGTAGGGACTTAAAAATATTTTATTTATTATTTTTCAGAGAGAGGGGAAGGGAGAGAAACATCAATGTATGGTTGCCTTTCACCTGCCTCCAGCTACGGACCTGACATGAAGTGTCCAAAAAAGATAAATCTATAAAGACTAAAAGTAGATATTGGTTACATGGGGCTAGGGTTAGGAATGGGGAGTGACTACAAATGGGTATGATGGAACTTTTTGGAATGATGGAAATATTGTAAAATTGAGTTTCATTAACTTGTACATTAAAACTGATTAATTTTATGGTATATACATTTTACTTTAAAATCTGTTATTCTAAAAATTATTTAAAAGCTCATGGTTTTGTTTTGTTTTGTTTTGTTTAACTTTTCATTTAAAAGGGAGTACTTCCTTAGGAGAGAATTTCACAGATTCTGTTCAAATATCAGCACTTTTCTTGGGAAAAGGTAATGGCAAATTAAGCTCCAAAGATACATGAGCAGAACCGTTTTCAATAATGTAGGCTGAAATTCACATGTTCAGTTTCTCACTGATCAAGTTAGTATGAGTTCCTGTGCTATGGTTAATTTTATAAACCTTTCAGAGATTTTTATTTTTCATTTCTTAAAAGATTTTATTTATTATTTTTAGAGAGAGGGGAAGGGAGAGAGGCAGAGAGGGAGAGAAGCATCAATGCAGGGTTGCCTTTCACCTGCCTTCAGCTAAGGACCTGGCTGGAGACCTGGCTTGCAACCTGGTTATGTGCCCTGACTGGGGATTGAACCAGCAACTTTTGGGTTCACAGGCCGGTGCCTTATCCACTGAACCACCAGCCAGGGCCCAGAGATTTTTTAAATAATACACACAGTTTTATATACAATGCCAGGTATAATGGTAAACCTGGTGAAATTTTGTATTATAGAAGCACTAGCAAATTTCAGCTGTTATTTAAAAATCTTTATTGCCAAAGGTACTTATGGACCCATTTTTAGCTGTGCTTCTGGTGAGATTTCACAGGGCAATGATGTTGCTCAGAGACACGTGCTTCTGGTTTGCTGGGAAGAAAAAAAGAAAATATATTTTGAATAAAGGTGAACTTTGTGAGATGTTTTTTCTGCCATCAATTTGTTGGGAAAAAAAAAAAAACAAAACAACCTTTTTGGTTCACTTGTATTAGTATTTTCCCCAAGAGCATATCTGTGGGTGTTTCCTTTGAAAACTATTTCATTCCCCTATTTTATAAACAGTACTTTTTTCCTCCTGGCCTGGTTGCAAGTATGTGTTAACCTTTCACTCCCTCTCTTCCACAATGCTTCCAATTGTATAGGTTTATTTTGGACATAAAAATAGGTGTGACTATCTTTTGAATGGGAGTGGGTGGTTCCAGGACCTGTGTAAAACTTGTACCTTCTGGGGTTATCTAAATGTGGATAAACTTTTATAGTTTCCTTTGAAGTATATGTATTCTTTTTCTCTTTCTCCCCTCCCATTGCTATGAGTACTAGGGTAAAGAATGGGGAAAATCAGGTTCTGAAAATGTTTTTACCACTTTCTTATTGACTTATTGACTTTTTATATGATTTCCTTCTACCCCCCAGGTGTAGGAATGCAGGTAGCTGACAGTTTTTGCAAGGGAGTGCTCATAAGATAAACTTGGAACATTGCTGAATTAAAACATTTTGGAGTCATTGTGAACAATAGACTTTCTTGAAATGTAGTTCACTAAATATGAACTACTGTGTATTCATTGGTACATTATTTGACTAATTGAAATTTTTAAGCATTCTCCAAAATCAATGTCTGAAACAGATGTGTACTTTTAGAAGTTAATTGAAAACAGGAACCCTAAATAATTATGATATCCATGAAAAATTGAAGTTGGTTATTGTTTATACATTCTTTGAATAGCCCATAACACTTAACCATAAATAATTTAACTAGAACTTGAACTTTTCAGAGTAATTTCATGGGGCAATTGTAAGTGCTGTCAGTAAAAAAGTGAACACTTATTTGGTTTCTGCCTCATGCTTTATATATTTTATTAATACTTAATGCTAAATTCTACTCTGTCTACACACATGCCTGATGTTCCACATGAGATGAAATGTGGTTAACATTCACAGTAGATTTTATGAGACACACATTATGGAAAAATTGTTTACACCTGTAATCAAGCTTACTTACCAGCAGCAAATTCAGAACTTCAATAGAGCTGCCGCTACCAATAATATTGTTGAGCATTCAGGATTAGTTCACTCAGCCTAGTATAATAATTAATGTAAATAAGTCTGTTGTAGTGAGGAGGGGTTCCTTCTCTAATCCTTTGTTATTTAAAATCCTAGTCAGACATTTGGGAGTTTGAAAGGACCCCTAAAGGCTTTTTTCTTAATTTTTTTTTCTCTTAAAAACAAAAGAGAATAGATTTTCTTTATTTTTAAATATTTTATTTTATTATTATTTTTAAATTTTTATTTATTATTTCCAGAGAGAGAGAGAGGAAGGGAGAGAGGCAGAGAGGGAGAGAAACATCAATGTGTGGTTGCCTTTCACCTGCCTCCAGCTACAGACCTGACTGGAGACCTGGCTTGCAATCTGGTTATGTGCCCTGGCTGGGGATCGAACCAGTGACCTTTGGGTTTGCAGACTGGCAACTGTTCACTGCACCACCAGCCAGGACTATATTTTCTGTGTAATCAATAGAACACTGATCTATTTATGCAATTGTTTAAAATATTTTATTTTAGTTGTGTCCTGGAATCATTTTCAAAACTTTCCTTCTTACTAAGTCATAGTTTATCCAGAAAAAATATATAGTAAGTTCTGAAGTATCTGAAGTTTCTTTATACTTCCCAGTGATGAATTCAGGTAAAATTTTAGCATGATAAATTATTATTGGCATCAGCACAACTATACCCCTAGGTAATGGGTCTTGTGGCTGCAAATGCCTTTGTTCTAAAGAACTGTAAAATGAAAATATGATCTAATAAAGTGGTTATTCATTTACCACATCCTACTCATCATCTCCAGCTTAGTGTTCAAGGCCTGAGCATTTCCAATTTCAATTCCAACTGCCACAGAAGTTTACTACAAAAAAAAAATTTAGAGTTA
The DNA here is from genome assembly GCA_004026585.1 of Noctilio leporinus. Classification (NCBI taxonomy): domain Eukaryota; kingdom Metazoa; phylum Chordata; class Mammalia; order Chiroptera; family Noctilionidae; genus Noctilio; species Noctilio leporinus. The sequence goes on from PVIW01007600.1 coordinate 40,303, forward strand.
GCCAGCACTATTCTGACACTAGAAATAATTCAGCAATAAAGCAGGATCTATAATACGCTTCTATATTTTATTAGATTGAATGGAGGTGAGAACCTGGTGAAATGTGACTAAAGGAAGAAAAGTTTAAGAAGTGATTGGGCTTGCAGGAATCTTTCTTCTTTACTCACTCTTCTGCTTTCCTTTTATGGACTTTATTGTTTGCCTTTCTTTCCCATAATTATTTCCTTCCCTCCCATTTCTTTATATTGAGTTGGTCATTTCAGTTGTAGGGCTCTTATGTATTTCCCCAGAGGACTGCATGGATTGGTCCATCATTCTTTGCACATATACATTGGTTCATTCACAAACATTTACCAGGTACCTCTTCTGTTCTCAGCTCTGTGCAAGGAAGTTAGGAACATATGTTGAATAAGACATTTCTGCTTTATAAAGAGACTAACATTAGGACTCCACAATTATGATGAGCCAAGTGGGTTCCAAGCTGTAAAGACTGCTTGCTGTAGTATGCATACTAGATTTTTTTGAATATAATAAGGTTTATTTTTCTTCTAGTATACTTTTTACATAAGAGGAAAGGACATTATCATGGTTGCTTTGATGGCGTATGTAGTCTAGTCTATTTTTTTCTTTTTGTTTGTTTTTTAAATTTAATTTTCTTATTGTTGTATTACATTCCTCCTCTTTTTACTCCCCTTTGTCCTCTTTCCCACCCACCCACTCTCCCTCAAAGTCAATCCCACTTATTGTCCTTGTCCATGGTTCTTCCATGCTAGTTCCTTGACTAAAATGCTCTCCTTCTTTGCCTCCTCCTCCTACCTCCCACCTCCCCACTCCCCTCTGCCCACTGAAGGTCAATTTATTGTATTTATGTATCTGGTTCTGTTTTGCTTGTTTGTTTTGTTCACTATTGTCTGTAATGAGTGAGATCATGTGGTATTTATCTTTCACTGACTGGCTTATTTCACTAAGCATAATACTTTCTAGTTCCATCCATATTGTTGCAAAGGGTAAGAGTTCCTTCTTTCATTTTGCTGTGTAGTATTCCATTGTGTAAATGTACCAAAGTGTTTTGATCCAATCATCCACTGATGGGCACTTAGGCTGTTGCCAGCACTTGGCCATTGTAAATAGCGCTGTTATGAACATAGGTGTACATAGGTTCTTATGAATTGGTGTTTCAGGATTCTTCAGGTATAGTCCAAGTAGTGGAATTGCTGAACCAAAAGACAATTCCATTTTTAGTTTTTAAGGGAACTCCATACTATTTTTCCATAGTGGCTGCACCAGCCTGCATTGACACCAACAGTGCACCAGGGCTCCCTTTGCCCCACATCCTCACCAACACGGTTTGTTGATTTGTTGATGATTGCCATTCTGACAGGTGTGAGGTGGTATCTTATTGTGGTTTTAATTTGCATCTCTCTGAGGACTAGTGATGTTGAGTATTCTTTCATATGCCTTTGGGCCCTTTGTTTGTCTTTCTCAGAGAGTTGTCTGTTAAGGTCCTTTGCCCATATTTTAACTGGGCTGTGTGTCTCCGTGGTGTTGAGTTGCATTTGTTCTTTATATATTTTGGAGATCAAACCCTTGTTGGAGGTATCATTGGCAAATATGTTTTCCCATACAGTTGGTTCCCTTTGAAATTTGCTGGTGTTTTCTTTAGCTGAACAGAAACTTTTTAGCTTGATATGGTCACATTTGTTTATTTGTTTTGCCCTTTGCCCTTGGAGAAGTATCAGTAAACATATTTTTTGTGCAGGATATCTAAAATTTTACTGCCTATCTTTTTCTCCAGAACCTTTATGGTGGCACTGATTATATTTAAGTCCTTTATCGATCTGGAGTTTATTCTGGTGTATGGTGTAAGTTGGTGGTCTAGTTTTATTTTTTTGCATGTTGCTATCCAGTTCTCCCAACACAACTTGTTGAAGATACTGTTTTTACTCCATTTTATGTTCCTTCCCCCTTTGTTGAATATTAATTGACCATAGAGTCCTGGGTTTATTTCTGGACTCTCAATTCCATTCCATTGATTTATATGTCTGTTCTTATGCTAGTACCACTGTTTTGATGACAGTGGCCTTGTAGTATGGTTTGATGTCCAGTATTGTGATTCTTCCTACCATGTTCTTCTTTCTCAAGATGGCTCTTCGTGGGTGTTTTTGGCTCCATATAAATTTTTAACATATTTTTCTATATCTGTGAAGTCAGTCATTGATATTTTAATTGGGATTGCATTGAATCTATAGATTGCTTTGGGTAGTATGGACATTTTAATGATGTTTATTCTTCCTATCCATGAACATGGTATATGCTTCCATTTATTTGTATCTTCCTTCATTTTTTTCTTCAGTGTTCTGTTGTTTTCTGCCTACAGGTATTTAACCTCCTTGGTTAAGTTTATTCCTAAGTACTTTATTTTTCTTGTTGCTATGGTAAATGCAGTTTGTTTTCTAGCCTCTATCTCTGATGATTCATTATTGGTATACAAAAACACTTTTGATTTCTGAATATTGACTTTATATTCAGCTATTTTGCTGAATTTGCTTATTAAGTTGAGTAAGTTTTTGGTGGAGTCTATCGGGGTTTGTATGTACACTATCATATCATCTGCAAATAATGACAGTTTGACTTCGTCCTTGCCAATTTCGATACCTTTGATTTTTAATCTCTGATAGCTATGGCTAGAACTTCCAAAATGATGTTAAACAGAAGTGGAGAAAGTGGATAGCCTTGTCTTGTTCCTGATCTTAGGGGGAAAGCTTTTAGTTTTTGCCCATTGAGTATGATGTTGGCTTCAGGTTTTTCATATATGGCCTTTGTTATGTTGAGGTATGCTCCCTCTATTCCCATTTTGCTGAGTGTTCTTATCATATATAAATGGTTGCTGTACTTTATCAAACGCTTTTCCGGTATCTTTTAATATGATCATATGGTTTTGAGTTTCATTTTGTTGATGTGGTGTATTACACTTATTGATTTATGAATGTTGTACCATCCTTGCATCCCTGGGATGAAACCCACTTGATCATGGTGTACCATCTTTTGAATGTATTGCTGGATACAGTTGGCCAATATTTTGTTGAGAATCTTAGCATCTATGTTCATCAGACGTATTGGCTTATAGTTTTCTTTCTTAGTTGTGTCTTGACCTGGTTTTGGGATTTGAATAATATTGGCCTCATAGAAAGAGTTTGGGAGTCTTCCCTCTTCCTGAATTTTTTGGTATAGTTTGAGAAGGATAGGAGTTAGTTCTTCTCTAAATGTTTGGTGGAATTCACCTGTGTAGCCATCTGGTTCTGGGCTCTTGTGCTTTGGGAGATTTTTGATTACTTCTTCAATTTTGCATACTAGATTTGATTTGATTATTGAAGGTGTGCAAATATCTGTATTATTCCTCTTTAAATGCCTATCCTCAAAGAGGAGTGGCAGCTTTAAGAGCAGAGGGCTTTACTGTTTATCTGAAACATATAATAAATATCATATATTAGTCATTTGTAAAAAAAAAAAAAATACAAACAAAAAAAAAAACCAAAGGCCTTTAGTTTCTCTTCCTGAGCATTTAAAGAACATAGAACGCATGAGCCCAGAGTAAATCTCATCACTATTTTTTTTTTTTTTCCTGAGGAGCTGAGACCAGAATGGATCAAGTACTAAGGTGAAAATGACTGTCATTGATTCCTAGCCTGGGCACATAACCAGGTTGCAAGCCAGGTCTCCAGCCAGGTCCATAGCTGGAGACAGGTGAAAGGCAACCATAGATTGATGTTTCTCTCCCTTTCTTCCTCTCTCCCTTCCTCTCTCTCTAAAAATAATAAATAAAATATTTTAAAAAAAAGATGACTGTCACAGTTTGCAGTCCGAGAAGGAGATCAGCATACAGGGCATTTATTAGAAAGTACTCTTCAACAACAATAAAATAAATAAATAATGAGATAAATATGGCCAAATTAAAAAATATATATATTATATTTAAAAATTTTATTGCTGTTGTATTACATCCATACCCCCTGCTCCCCTCTGTCACCCCCACCCCACAAAATCAATCCCACCTGTTGTCCATGTCCATGGCTCCTTTATACTAGGTTCCTGTCTAAGCTGCTCCCCTTCCTTGCCTCTGCCTCCCCCCTCCCCCCAACCCCTTTCCCCTTGACCACTGAAGGCCTATTCAATGTATTCATATATTTGGTTCTGTTTTGCTTGTTGTTAGTTTTGCTCATTATTGTCCCGTAATGGGTGAGATCATATGATATTTGTACTTCACTGACTGGCTTATTTTACTAAGTATAATACTCTCCAGTTCCATCCATGTTGTTGCAAAGGGTAGAAGTTTCTTCTTTCTTTCTGCTATATAGAATTCCATGTGTAAATGTACCAAAGTTTTTTGATCCAATCATCCACTGATGGACACTTAGACTGTTTCCAGCACTTGACTATTGTAAATAGTGATGCTATGAACATAGGTGTACACAGGTTCTTATGAATTGGTGTTTCAGAGCTCTTTGGATATAGTCCAAGCAGTGGAATTGCTGGATCAAAAGGCAGTTCCATTTTCGTTTTTTTAAGGAAACCCCATACTATTTTCCACAGTAGCTGCACCAGCCTACATTCCCACCAACAGTGTATGAGGGTTCCCTTTGCCCCACATCCTCGCCAACACTTGCTGTCTGTTAATTTGCTGATGATTGCCATTCTGACAGGTGTGAGGTGGTATCTTATTGTGGTTTTAATTGGCATCTCTCTGATGACTAGTGATGTTGAGCATTCTTTCATATGCCTCTGGGCCCTTTGTATAATTTCCTCAGTGAGTTGTCTGTTCAGGTCCTTTGCCCATTTTTTAATTGGGCTGTCTGTCTCCCTGGTGTTGAGTTGCATTAGTTCTTCATATATTTTGGAGATCAGACCCTTGTCTGAGGTATCACTGGCAATTATGTTTTCCCATATAGTTGGTTCCCTTTGAATTTGGCTGGTGTTTTCTTTAGCCGAACAGAAGCTTTTCAGCTTGATATAGTCCCATTTGTTTAATTGTTTTGCCCTTTGCCCTTGGAGAAGTATCACTAAACATATTTCCGCGTAGGATATGCAAAAGTTTACTGCCTATATTTTCTCTAGGACCTTTATGGTGGCACTGCTTATGTTTAAATCCTTTATCCATCTTGAGTTTATTTTGGTGTATGGTGCAATTTGGTTGTCTGGTATTATTTTTTTTGCATGTTGCTGTCCAGTTCTCCCAACACCATTTGTTGAAGAGACTGTTTTGACTCCATTGGATGTTCCTTCCCTCTTTGTTAAATATTAGTTGACCATAAAGTCCTGGGTTAATTTCTGGGCTCTCTATTCTGTTCCATTGATCTATATGTCTATTCTTATGCCAGTACCAGGCTGTTTTGATGACAGTAGCCTTGTAGTATTATTTAAGACCCGGTATTGTGCGTCCTCCTACCTTGTTCTTCTTTCTCAAGATTGTGGTGGCTCTTGGTGGGCGTTTTTGGCTCCATATAAATTTTTGAAGTAATTTTTCTATTTCTGTGAAGTATGTCATTGGTATTTTAATTGGGATTGCATTGAATATGTAGTTTGCTTTGGGTAGTATGGACATTTTAATGATGTTAATTCTTTCCATCCATGAACATGGTATATGCTTCCATTTATTTGTGTCTTCCTTGATTTCTTTCTTCATTGTTCTGTAGTTTTCTGAGGACAGGTCTTTTACCTCCTTAGTTAAGTTGATTCCTAGGAACTTTATTTTTCTCATTGCTATGGTAAATGGGATTTGTTTTTTCACTTCTATTTCTGTTGTTTCATTATTGGTATACAAAAATGCTTTTGATTTCTGGATATTGACTTTATACCCAGCTTTTTTGCTAAATTTGCTTATTAGGTTGAGTAGATTTTTGGTGGAGCCCATCGGGTTTTGTATGTACAATATCATATCATCTGCAAATAATGACAGTTTGACTTCCTCCTTTCCAATTTGGATACCTTTGATTCCTTTTTCTTCTCTGATGTCTATAGCTAAACTTCCAAGACAATGTTGAATAGAAGTGGAGGAAGTGGATAGCCTTGTCTCATTCCTGACCTTAGGGGGAAAGCTTTCAGTTTTTATCTGTTAAGTATGATGTTGGCTTCAGGTTTCTCATAGATGGCCTTTATGATGTTGAGGTATGCTCCCTCTATTCCCATTTTGCTGAGGGTTTTTATCTTAAATGGTTGCTGCACTTTATCAAATGCTTTTTCAGCATCTATTGATATGATCATATGGTTTTTATCTTTCAGTTTGTTGATGTGGTGTATTACATTGATTGATTTACGAATGTTGTACCATCCTTGCATCCCTGGGATGAAGCCCACTTGATCATGGTGTATGATCTTTGTAATATACTGCTGAATCCAGTTGGCCAATATTTTGTTGAGAATTTTAGCATCTATGTTCATCAGATATATTGGCCTGTAGCTTTCTTTCTTAGTTGTATCTTGCGCTGTTTTTGGGATTAGAATAATATTGGCTTCATAGAAAGAGTTTGGGAGTCTTCCCTCTTCCTGAATTTTTTGGTATAGTTTGAGGAGGATAGTTCTGCTTTAAATGTTTGGTAAAATTCACCTGTGTAGCCATCTGGACCAGAGCTTTTGTGCTTTGGGAGATTTTGGATTACTTCTTTAATTTCATTAGTTGTTATTGGCCTATTCAGGCTTTCTACTTCTTCTGGGTTCAGTTTTGGTAGATTATACCTTTCCAGAAATGTGTCCATTTCATCCAGGTTGTCATGTTTTTTGTCATATAGTTGTTTGTAGTAATTTCTTACAATCTTTTGTATTTCTGAGGTATCAGTTGTGATTTCCACTCTTTCAGTTCTGATTTTGTTTATTTGGGTCCCCTCTCTCTTTTTCTTGATGAGTCTGGATAAAGGCTTGTCAATCTTGTTTATTTTTTCCAAGAACCAGCTCCTGTTCCTGTTGATTCTTCTAATTGTAGTTTGAACCTCTGAGTTATTTAGTTCTGCTCTTATCTTGATGATTTCCTTCCTTCTACTTGCTCTGGGCTTTGTTTGTTGTTGCTCCTCTAGTTCTTGCAGCTTTGTGGTTAGGTCGTTTTTATAAACTTCTTGTAACCCTTTTTGGAAGGCCTGTATTGCTATAAATTTCCCCCTGAGAACTGCCTTTGCTGTATCCCATAGGTTTTGGGCTCTTGTGTGTTCATTGTCATTTGTTTCCAGGACTTTTTGATTTCATCTTTGATCTCATTGTTGACCCCTTCATTGCTTAAAAGCATGTTAGTCAGTCTCCATGAGTTAGAGAATTTTTGGGTTTTTCCCTTGAATTTGGTTTCTAGTTTCAAGCCATTGTGATCTGAGAAGATACTTTGTATGATTTCAATTTTCCTGTATTTCTGGAGGCTTGTCTTGTGACATACCATGTGGTCTATCTTGGAGAATAATCCATGTGCATTTGAAAAGAATGTGTATTTTGCTTCTTTGGGGTAAAAGACTCTGTATAGATCAGTTAGGTCCATTTCTTGTAGAGTGTTGTTCAATGCCACAACATCTCTGGGGATTTTTTGTTTGGAAGATCTGTCCATCGTTGATAGTGGGGTATTAAAATCCCCTACTATTAGTGTGTTGCTGTCTATGTCTTTCTTAAAGTCTTCCAAGATTTTCCTTAAATATTTCGGAGCTCCTATATTGGGTGTGTATATGTTTATCAGAGTTATTTCTTCTTGATGGATTGTTCCCTTAAATATTATGAAATGTCCATCTTTGTCCCTTTTTATGGCCTTCATTGTAAAATCTATTTTATCTGAAATCAGTATTGCTACTCCAGCTTTTTTTTCATGTCCATTTGCTTGATATATAGTTTTCCATCCCTTCACTCTCAATCTGTGTCGATTTTTTGTTCTGAGGTGGGTCTCTTGAAGACAGCATATATGTGGGTCATGTTGTCTTATCCATTCGGCTACCCTATGTCTTTTGATTGGTGCATTTAATCCACTTACATTTAAGGTTATTATTGATTGATACTTGTTCATTGCCACTTTCTCCCTTTGTGTCTGTATTCCTCTTTGGCTTTCTCTGTTTCTTCAATTTATTTATTTACTTATTTTTAGAGCAGACCCGTTAGCATTTCTTGCAATGCTGGTTTGGTAGAGATGTATTATTTTAGTCTTTTTTTTGTCTGGGAAGCTCCTTATTTCTCCTTCTATCTTGAATGAGAGCCTTGCTGGGTAGAGTATTCTTGGTTGCAGGCCTTTGTTTACCATGACTTGAAATACTTTTCACCATTCCCATCTACCTTGAATTGTTTCTGTTGAATAATCATTTGATAGCCTTTTTGGAGCCCCTTTGTATGTTATTTGTCTTTTCTCTCTTGATGTTTTTAGGATTCTCTCTTTGTCTTTGAAATTAGCCATTTTAATAATAATGTGCCTTAGAGTTTGTCTGGGTTGATCCTCATTGGGACCCTCTGTGCTTCCTGAATTTGATTAATGTTTTCATTCATCATGTTTGGGAAATTTTCTCTCATGACTTTTTTGAACAGGTTTTCCATTCCTTGTTTCTCTTCTCCTTCTGCTATCCCTATGATACGGATGTTGTTACATTTTATGTTGTCCTACAACTCTCTTAAACCCTCTTCAGTCTTGTTCAGCCTTTTTTTGTTCTTGTATACTGTCTTGGAGTATTTGTCTACATTATCCTCCAACTCGCTGATGCGTTCCTCTGCTTCCTCTAGCCTACTGTTGATTCCTTCTACTGCATTCTTCAATTGAGAAATTGTATTCTTCATTTCCTCCTGGCACTTATTGATAGTTTTTATGCCCTTTTTCATGCTGTTGTAGTTCTCAGTAACTTCCTTGTAATTTCCCTGGAGTTCTTTGTAGTTCTCCTGGAGTTGTTTATAGTTTTCTATGATATGGGCTGAGCTCACTGACCTTCTCTATCATCATTCTTTTGAATTCCTTATCTGAAACATAGGTACTTTAAGTACCTATGTTTCATTTTGTGGTCTTTCTGGGGAATTCTTCCTTTCCTTTTGGTGATGGACTGATTCTTTTTTCCCCATTTTGGGTGTCTGTTCTTGCTTGCTTTTTATTTATTTATTTTTTCCCCTGGCTTAACCTGCTTTGCTTCCTTGCCTTAGTTGAGCACCCTTCTGTTGTAGGAGATTTGTGGAGTTCAATGTTGCAGTCTCCCCGGTTTTCTCCACTTGCTGTTCTTGGTATGTCCTTTATTTGGGCTGTCTGGTTTTATTCTGGACCTATGGGATTTTACCAGAAAAAAAAAACAAAAACAAAAAACAAACAAAAAAAAAAAGGGAAAAAGAAATAGAAATGATAATAATAATTATAATAATAATAATAAGAAAGGGTTTAGATGGCTGTTCACCCTTAATAATCCCTGATTGGTCAAGATCGAGCCTGGACCTGAGGGCTTTTAGGAGCGAGAAAAAAAAAAAGGGTGAAAGTCAGAAGACAAAGAGAAATCAATATTAATAAAAAAAAAAAAGGGTTTAGTTGTCTGTTCACCCTTTATGACCTGTGTTTGGTCCAGGTGGAGCTTGGACCAGTGGGCTTTATCAGGAAGAAAAGAAAGAAGAAAAAAAAAAAGGGAAAAAGTTATAAGACAAAGAGAAATCAACATTAATAAAGAAAGGGTATAGGTGTCTGTTCACCCTTTATGATCTCTGTTTGGTCCAGGTGGAGCCAGGACCAGTGGGCTTTATCAGGGAGAAAAGAAAGAAGAAGAAGAAAAAAAAGGGGCTGGGGGAGAAAGTCACAAGACTAAGAGACATCAATATTAATAAAGAAAGGGTTTAGGTGTCTGTTCACCCTTTATGATCTCTGATTGGTCCAGGTGGAGCCAGAGCCTGTGGGCTTTAACAGGAAGAAAAACAGAAAAGAAAGAAAGAAAAAAGGAGGGGAAAAAAAGAAAAAGGAAGGAAGAAAAGAATAAAGAAAGGATTTAGGTGGCTCGGGAAGGGAGGAATACTTAGATTGAGGACTGGGAATGCGTTGTAGCCAGAGAGTGGGTAGACTTTAATTCAAGAGTAGGGGGAGGGTCTTGGGTATTTAGGTGGATTGAGATAGGGGGGATTAAGAATATGTGAGAAGTACCTTGGCTGTTAGCACAGTGGATAAGAAGCCAGTCTTTGAACCCAAAGGTCGCAGGTTCGATTCCCCAGCCAGGGCACATAACCTGGTTGCAAACCAGGTCTCCAGTCAGGTCTGTGGCTGGAGGCAGTGAAAAGCAACCATACATTGATGTGTCTCTCCCTCTCTGCCTCTCTCCCTTCCCCTCTTTCTAAAAATAATGAAATAAAATCTTAAAAAAAAAAAAAAATATGTGAGAAGTAACTTTTGAAAAGGATATGTTGGGGATTAATAGTTCATATAGCTCTCGGTATAGCTCAGGTTCTTGAGATTAGCAGCAATCCATTTCCTGAGGCTGCCTCTTTTTCTTTGTCAGGTCTCTGCATTCTACAGTCTAGCTGGTCTTGGAGTGGCAGGGCCTATGATTGTCACAGTCAGGGCTGATTCCGAGTGTCAGCCCCCAGGGAGGCTGGGCCTTCAGTAGCCTAGCTGTGTTTTAGGGCTGCCAGTATTCTGGAGCCTGCAGGGTGTCCCCTCCCACTCCTGGTGGAGGTTCCTGCCCATGATGAGCACTCAGCACCCCTGCAGGCAGCCTGCAACCTCACCAGTACCTGCCGAGGACTGGCCCCGCCCCCGCAGTTCCCAGAGGAGACAGCCCCTGTCAGTCAACAGTGCCTGGGGTCTGCCAACACTGCCCAGCTCCCCCAGGCAAGAGCCAAACCTTCAAGCCAACCAGCTCTCCGAGGAGTCCTTTATGTGGCCTCTGTGATCTGCAGCCTTTGTCTCAGGCAATGGGCAGGTCAGTTGCCCCCGCTACTAGTTCCCAGCTCGCAGTTTGGAGTTTCTGCAGAGCCTGGGGGCCTGTGTGGGTGTGCAGGGCTGGGCCTCCCCTCTTGCAGGGGCTTCAAGCTGCTGTTTCCCAGGTGGCCCAGCAGCACCATTTTCGGCTCTCTCGCTGCCCCAGCCGGTGCACTTCCCTGCTCCCCTGCTCCTGCTCCAGGCAGGACTCTTCTTCTCCCCCTCTAGCCCTGTGAGGAGCTTCCTCTCCCTGTTGCCGAAGCGAGGCTCTCACACAGTCCCTCCCCTGCAGGAGCAATTCCTAGTTCCCTACAGTGTTTGCCCTCACTGCCCACACTTCACTGCTCAGACTTCTAGTCGCCAGGGAGCCTGGAGCTGGCCTCAGTCAAACACGCCCCCCCAGGCAGAGCCGCCACTGCCCAGAGCCAACCTCGGCCCACTGGCCAGTGGGTCAGGAACCGCCTCACCTACTCTCCTGCTGGTCTCTGCTGCCTCTGGGCTGTGCTCCCCTGTGTCCAGATGCTGACCGCTCCAATTCTCAGGGACCTGAAGACGTCTCGCACTTCCTATCTTATCCGCTAGCTGCTCTGGTACTCGAGAACACCATCAGCACTGCTCTCTACTCTGTCGCCATCTTTCCCTCCTCAAAAAAAGAATATTATTAAATATTTTTTAAAACCCTGAGAAGAAAGAGTACTCTTCAGATCAATACCTGTAGAAAAGAGGGGAAAGAAACTGACTAGGTCTAGGGAGAATATGAGGAAGTCCTAGGCTGATGCCCTCAGGAGTTCTAGAATTATAACGGCTTTTCAGAGCTGTCCCAGCTTGAGATAAGGGGGCTATGGTACTACACCTTGGTTGAACCTTGAGTGAGAGAATTGTTTTTCAGCCAAGGTAATCCTTGAAGGAGACTGAGAACTGATAGCTATCATGGGAAGCACTCTCAGTAGCTGTGGAGTGAGTTCTTCATTTCTGAAGAAGTATCTGGGCAGCATACCACAGTGTCCAGCACAACTTTATCCAATTAATGCTAAAAAACACTAAGACAATTTACCTAGGTTCAATAAAAACAGGAAAATTCAGGTTTCCTAGGGAAGAAATGCCATCCCCATTAGCCATTTGGAATGGTAAGATCAAAACCTCTAGTAAGTACATTCCAGTTAACTCAGTAAATTTTTCCTTTCTTATACTCATTTTAGCATTTTTGTTCACTACACAGCTGGTATAAAGGAGGAAAAACTTTTTTTTTTTGTATTTTTTTTTCTTTTAATTTTATTGTTGTTGTATTACATCCATCCCTTTTTTCTCCCCTCTGTCCCCCTCCCCACCCACCCTTTCCCCCCAAAGTCAATCCCACCTGTTGTCCATGTCCATGGTTCCTTTATACTAGGTTCTTGTCTAAGCTGCTCCCCTTCTTTGCCTCTGCCTCCCCCCTCCCCCCTACCCCTTTCCTCCTGACCACTGCAGGCCTATTCCTTGTATTCATACACTTAGTTCTGTTTTGCTTGTTAGTTTTGCTCATTATTGTCCCGTAATGGGTGAGAACATATGATACCTGTCCTTCACTGACTGGCTTATTTCACTAAGCATAATAAGGAAAAACTTTTTGCCTCTACTTTTTTAGGTTCAATTCTGGGACCTATTAATTCAACTGCTAAAAGACAAATTAATGAGAAAAAACAGTTTTAATTACATACATATATGCATATGCACAGGAGTTGACAAAGAGAAATGTTGCACATGGAGGCAGTCAGATATTTTAGGCTTATATAGCTAAACAAGGTAAAAAAGTGTTTGGGGCTTCTGAGTAGGGGAGGCAAGTTATAGGAATCTGAGGCAATGAAATGTATATTAAAATGGGGGCTGTCTTCTAAGCAGATAGGATTCTCCCAGGTAGGTGATAACAGTTTTCTCCAAGAGTAGCTCTCTATCTTGTACCAGACACCTTTACAAATGGAAATAAGAAAACTTCTTATATAAGTGTGAATTTCCTTTACAAATATGAAAATTTGTATTTTATTTTTAGGCAGTCAGGGGGGAGTAAAAAGTTATCTTGGGGTCTGCTCTAGAAAGATCAATTGCCTTCAGCTCAAAATAATTCTTCTGCCAAAGTAGTATATTTTAGGATGTAATATTCTGGTCCCCTTCACTGGTATTGAAGGAATAAAATTTTCTCTACCATCTAAATATCATACCATATTATTAAGGCATTCCAATAAATGTTTCTCCTTCTGTAGGACTTCAAAATGGGATTCTTTTAAAAGAGATATCTGATGGCATTTAAAGGGGTGACTAAAAGGAATGACAATGGTGTTTTGACATATCTAGGGTATTAGTGTATACCACCTTGCCTGGAACAATCTTGATTGGAGTCTCTGTTCCAGCATAATTATTAATAGCACCCCTTTTCTTCTCAAAAATGATTAGTTTGGAAGCAATACAGTATGGTAACCTTACAAATACCAGATAGAATTTCAATATACAAATGATAGTTATGGGTTTTTTTAAATCACCTTGAGAAACCAAATAAATACTTATTTCAAAGATGTTGTCATTGACTCAGTTTTAGAATTATACTGTTGGAATCACTGTCATATCTACTGCAAGAAATATTCACAAGAGCTATCAACTTTTGCCATGGCCATTGTGACTTAGTTGGTTCAATAGTCATCTTGTGAACCAAAAAGTTTCAGAATCAATTCCCAGTTGGGGCACATGCAGTTTCAGATTCAAGAGGCAACCAATCAATGTTTCTCTATCACATCAATGTTTATCTCCCTCTCTCCCCATCTTCCCCTTTCTCTAAAAAAGAAAACAATCAATAAACATGCCATCGTGTGAGGATTAAAATAAAAAGCTATCCAATTCCTTTTAATCCATCTTATTCTCCATTTTCCTCTCATTCTTCCATACCATTTTCTACCATCTTAAGAAGAAGCAATATGGAGACCTACACCAGACTTGTTCACAATGTCCATTAGACTTGGCTTTGATTAACTTCATTTACTAAATCAAACTTTCTTCTAAGGGTGAGAATGTGAGAATATTCTACTACTGGTTATGCCCAAAATTGTGAACCACAGCCACATTATTCCTCCCCCCTCCTATATGTAATATCAAATATAATGATATAATCATAACTGTTGTTAATTGAGGGGGTTAATACATAACACCTTTCTTTCCCAGTTCTGAGCCTTATACCAATGGATATAGACAGAAAAGTGGCTGATAGAGATTAATACATGAGATGTATTGACCTTGGAGAACATGATATAGATGAGCAAAAATGGGGAAGGTTACCAATAACAATAAAATTTCCCACATTTTCTGCTTTCAAACCACTGAATGACTGGCAAGCCTATGATCAACCAGTGGTGTGACTGGTTCTCCAGTGGAAAAGGCCAGCTGTTCTACTTAGTTTAGCCAAACTACTCCTACAATACCAACTTCTGCTTTTGTGGAATAACCCTTAGCACTGATGGAAAAGGCAACTTTTGCCAGAGGAATGTTGTGAAGTGGGCTTAAATTATACATTAAATAGACTTACTCCAAGGTTGCTTCATTCTACTCCCATTCCAATGTCTGGGTAGATTTACTAAAGTTTTTAGCACCATGGCCTGGGATGCCTTTTTAAGCATAGGTATCATTTGAAGGGGGAGGCTAGAAGTTAAACCAGCATCTATTCTTCCTATCTTTCCAGTATAAAAACATTGACTAACATTAATAACATTTAGCAACTTAAAATGCTGGAGCAGTTTTCTCAAACAAAATGAAATCCCAGAACCTGATGCTGGTGCCACTTAATCCCAGGTCACCACTACCAAAGACATAATAGAAACTCAGTGGTGTCTAAAGGAAGAAGGCAGCAAAGACATTCTTACGCGTTTCAGCTTCTTCCAGACACCAGACCATCTATACCAGTTGTCCCATGTCTTTGACCTGTGGACCTAAACTCCTCTGGGGAAACCCCCCAACCAAAGGTGAATGTTGACACTAAGTTTTTATTGTAACTTCAGTGGGAAAACCACAGATCACATTCTCAGGTTGTTATTCCAGAAATTGATGCCTTCTTACAAAAATATGGGGATTTGAAATGATGTCAGTCCTAGACTCCAGATCTTAGTCACTTTTTTTCCCCCCACAGGAAATATATTTACAACCTATTAATTTCCATTGACTTGGCTCTGTATGTCTAGCAGTTTTTTTTTTTTTTTTTTTTTTTTTTTTTTTTTTTTTTTTTTTTTTTTTTTTTTTTTTTTTTTGTATACAAATAGTGTCTCTCTGGTGCAAGGCTCCTACACTCTCCTATGATTGAATATCTTCAGTCATGTATCACAATGGCTGTGACCATTACCTCTTGCTGTGGGGTTGCTGAGGCCGAACAAACTTGTCTCCTAGAAAAGGTGTCTCCTTCATCCCCATATTTATTTCAGTTGGGGAGCTTCCCTCAGCAGATTCTGAGCTGAAGCTGTGGTTGATACATGTATTTGGAACCTTTGCCCCCCTATAGACCCAGGGCATGTGGATAATGAAAACCTAGACTCATGGTCTGAACTTTGCAATGATGTAATCCAGAACTAAATAAAGGCTTTAGGATTTCAGTGACACCTGAGCCCATGGCCTGTCTATACTTCCTCCTTGTCCATGAATGTGTAGAATAGATTCTGGGCAGATGATCTGGTGCTGGTTACCTAAGCCTGGTAATAATACTTTAAAGCTCACACTGCAAGGATCATAACCTTGTTATGAGCAAGGGTTATGTGCTCATAACACATCTGCCCTAAAGCTTAAACGCAGCAAATATCATTCTGTTTCATCCTATGGTGATGATTCTGGGATACACTCCCCATTCAGGAATAAAGGACTTATTCCCCTGGCTTTAAGAGTGATGTCAGTAGACAGCCCTTAGCTGTCTACCCCTTTAGGGATTACTGTAACAGAACCCCTGGGGGCTTTTCAGTTTTAAGGGGCTTGTTTGCCCATCGCCAAAAGGAAAGCTCTTAATAACAGAGTTTGGTGAAAAGGAAAGGTATTTTGTTTATTTAAAGGTTATACAGATTTAGATTAAAGGTGCAATCCTGCTGTTAGTCCCACTCCCTTTAAAACACCCAAAATATACAGTCCTGCCAGATTAGGCCAGTTTTATTTATTTATTTTTTTTAGGCCAGTTTTAGAATAGACAAGCAAAAGGTACCATCTTTCAGACACACAACAGTTCACAGGTTAGCATTTTCCAGTCATAATTCAAAGTTCCTGGCAGCTGCTGTACTCAACTGGGGGAGGGTCTTGCGTCACTTCCTAACTCTTACATCACATGTACTTCCCTACCTTAGCTCAAACTGCCACATTCCTCATCTTTCCACCCCTCCACCCCCAAACTATGTGAGTACTCTCCTGCTTCTCAAGCTGCATGTCTGTCTGCCAGTTCGTCCAGAAGAGAGAGAGAAACAATTTAATGACTGCTGCCTTATTTTTAAATCCCCAATCACGGCCTTTGACATAGTGGGTAGGTAAACAGTCCTGACCACTGACAGAATTTTGCACAGCACTGTAGGCCTTTTCAGCATTATCCTATGGTTAAAGCCCTTCCTATTTTCTTGGTGAGCAAAGGACAAAGGGTGTTTCACTGAGCCCCACCCCCACCCCATTTCCAAACTGCTAAAAGTGGAAAATTTAGGCTTTCTCCCACTCTGTATCATTATTCCAACTGGAGAGAGCTGCTTTGCCTAAGG
This sequence comes from Noctilio leporinus, assembly GCA_004026585.1. NCBI lineage: Eukaryota > Metazoa > Chordata > Mammalia > Chiroptera > Noctilionidae > Noctilio > Noctilio leporinus. The sequence continues at coordinate 56,914 of PVIW01007600.1, forward strand.
TCACACCCAATGATAGAGTTGCCTTTAGGCCTAGCCTTCCCTACCCCAATGTCATGAGCATATGTTCACAATGTAGTCTTTCCTATAAGTTAGCTGGGCAACTGCTTGGTTGGCTGTCTACAGAGCAACCTGGTACCAAGGAAGAGACAAGAGTCACACAAGGTAACTGTGCTATTCACTCAGCTTTTATTGAACGCAGGTTCACTCAAAGTAGCATATCAACATATATTAATCTTCTACTTACACTAACAATTTAAGAAAAATATATCACGCACACAGAGTAATCAGTGTGCAGGATCAGATGACAGCATGGTGGGCAAAGGAGTCATCAGCATCTTGCAAGGGAGCACCTCCAGAACCAGGTGGGTAGCAGGGCAGAGCCTCTAGCAGCTGATGCCAAAGGAGACAGCATGGCATGGAGCAGCACTCTAGTGTGTAGAGCTCAGCTATCTCAGCAATGACCTGGAACCTGCCTCAGTTATACCTTAAAAGTGGTGTACTCCACCCTGCTGGGTCTCTTGATAAGTGTCTTGGTACCGTTGATGGCAAGTGGGGAATTTTCCCAGAAGCCTATCTATGGATGGTCCCGCTCTGCAGATATGGCTACTCTGATCACATATGCAGTTATCTTAGGTGTGTCTCCTTGACAGCTGGGTCTGCTATGACATAGATAGTTTCCCTCTTGAACCAAAGTGTCATGGCTGACTGAAGCCATCTTGGTTGACATGAGTGACTCCACTTTGCTTTATATACTTTGTGCTATCTTGACTGAACCAATGCCATTTTATTGGTCCTGCTCGCCATGCCCAAATCAAGATAGCTGAGCGAGCTCACATCTTAAGGCCTTGCTGAAGGATTGCCTGAGTTTTGGGATTAAATCACAGCTTGACTTCACTCTCTTCCCAGTCATTTATCTTTCCCTCTCACAGGAGTTGAGCGTAAGAGCACTTCCTCAGAGAACTCCTGCATACTGGTCTTCAGCTCAGAGCCTGCTGCCCTGGGAAACAAACCCACAGAGCTATTCAAATGTCTTGGCTGCTTGTCTCACTTTCTGGCTACAGCAGCCCAGTGAAGGCTCACATATTGCTTCTGCTGCCTGTAAACTCCCCAAGCACCTTTGCCTCATGTCTTATTACTCTTATTACCACCAATTGTCTCAGCCATCTTTGGGGTCAAGAGCCAGGCTGTTGGCACAGCTTCTCTCGTGATTATCATGCCAGGAGCTACAGCAGCTCCAGTGCCCAGCGGTCATCTAGCTGGGCCAATGAAGACCCTGGTCTGAATGTGGGGGAAAATAAAGCTCCGTGGGATGGACTTTGATGAACAGGAAAGGACATAGAAGGATCATCTCTGTGTAGCCTCTCTGAAAAATTTCCACATAACCGAGAACCAGCTGGATTTTCTTGAAAAACTATGACCAGTGGTAACACACCACTTATATATATGGTCTCCCACCTTCTTCTTTGCTCCACTTTTCTTTCTGCTTCCACTTGTTTCTCTGGTATTGTATCCTCTTGAGTAATGCATTTGTATGTAAGCTTTCTTCAAGTTCTAAGGGACCTCAAATAAAAGAGGATGTACCTTAGCAGATATGATGTCCATTAATTATTCATAAAAGCATTTCATGATCATTCTATTCAGCCACAAAAAAACCCTCTTCCCCCTCCCTGCTTTCACAATCACTATTGACAGAGCCATTTTTCTTCTTTTAATGAAAAACATTGTGCCCACAGTTCACTGCTATTGTTGTGTTTTTTTCTGTTTTACCTGAAATGAAAATAATTATTATTTCTGTAATAGTCTTTAAAAATCGTCCGTCTTGTCATGTTGCCTAATTTAAAGCTCTTAACACTCATCTGTTTAACATGGAGACAATTTATCAGTAAAAGTGATGTTACCAATTTCCACTATTAAAGTGGCTGCTCTTGGTTAAAATGTTCAGAGGCTAAAAGTATTTGCATAGTATTGCATTGGGGCAAGGCATATATTTTTCATCTGGATTAAGGTTGATAGCCTGTGTAGCAACAAGATAATAAAAGGAAAATTCTTCAGAATGGAAAAAATAAAAGGCAGAACAAAGATATTTGAACAATCCATCTTTTGAAGTGGCTTTTAAGTATGAGGGCACTACTCCAAGATCAACAAAAGGAAGTTGGTAAGAATGTAACCAAAACAGTGAATAATAGATAGAGCATAAGAATTTAGCCATTAGACTCTTTGTTGCTACTCATTATCTGTCTCCAGAGGCAGACAACTTCACACAGCAGAGACAAAGGCAGGTTTGGAATTCTGATGACCTTCAGGCTCTGGAAGAATGGTCATTTCTTTCTCAGTAAAGGTGAATTTTCACTGTTCTTTTTTTTTTTTTTTTTTTTTTTTTCAGTTGTCACTTGGTTTTGGTCATGTAATACCTGCCAATGTCTGCTTTTACTAAACCTGTGCAGGCTTGTCATGTTTGACTAGACTAATCTCATTTAGGCTTATCATTCAGTATATCAGCTATCAGAAATACAGTGGTATTTCTGTAACTTAAGGAGGCTTGGTATCCCTACCTTCATTTTTCTCATATCTCCAGAAAGCAGGCATTTACCTTTATGTTCTTTAGGATGTTGGATTTTAGTGGGGCTCATGTCGTATTTTATTACTGCCATACATTCTTGGTAAGCCTTGTAACATTTCCCTTCTCTGTGCTTCCCTTCCCTTCCCTTCCCTTCCCTTCCCTTCCCTTCCCTTCCCTTCCCTTCCCTTCCCTTCCCTGTGCTTCCCTTCCCTTCCCTTCCCTTCCCTGCCCTTCCCTTCCCTTCCCTTCCCTTCCCTGTGCTTCCCTTCCCTTCCCTGTGCTTCCCTTCCCTTCCCTGCTCTTCCCTTCCCTTCCCTTCCCTTCCTTTCCCTTCCCTCCCCTTCCCTCTCTCAGTCCCTCCTCTCTCTGTCCCTCCCCCTTATTCCCTCCTTCCACTACCTACACACACACACAAGATAAATTATTTCTGGCTTATAAATAACAGAAATTTATTTCTCACAGTTCTGGAGTCTGGATGTCTGAGATTAAGGGTGCCAGCATGGTTGGATGGTGAGGACTCTTTTCCAGGTTGCAGACTTCTCATTGTATCTTCACAGGATAGAAGGGCCTAGACAGTTCTGTGGGGTCTCTTATGTGGCACTAATCCTATTAAGGCCCTGCCCTAATTAATTAAGGCCCTGATTGCCTCCTCCAAAAACTACCTTCTAATACCATCATATTGAACATCAGAATTTCAGCATTGAATTTGGTGTGGGGGTGGGGGGTTCACAAATTAAATATAGCATGTGGTAAGCAGAGCAGGTATTCTTGCCTCCCTTTTACATTCAAACAAACTCAGGCTATGGGTGACAATGTAATTTCCCTTCCCTGAGGTTTCTCTTCTGTAACATGACAAAATCAGAATTCAAACCAGAATTTAGAGTCCCTTTCTGTACACCATGTTCCTGAATAATACAATGTTAGAATACTCAAAACAATATTTTTTCACAGAAAATATAAAGAACAAAGATACATGTAAGAAGAAAGATTTAAAAAACAGGCAGATTATATATGAGAAAAAAGATGAAAGAGGCATTTACATTGAACAATTGTGTAAGAAAACCAGCTACTAACATTTCTAGAACATTCTACAGAACACAAGAGAAAACTACATAATTTTACATCATTTTATATACTGATAATAGCAGGGCAACATGCCCTGGCTGGTGTGGCTCGGTGGACTGAGCACCGACCTACCTGTGAACCAAAGGGTCACTGATTCAATTCCCAGTCAGGACACATTCCTTGTTTGCAGGCGGGGTCCCCAGTTGGAGGCGCAGGAGAAGCAACCACACATTGATGTTTCTCTCCTTCTCTTTCTCCCTCCCTTCACCTCTCTCTAAAATGAAATAGATAACATCTTTTAAAAAGTAGTAGTGCCCCCTGGCTGGTAGCACAGTGGATGAGGCACCAGCCTGTGAACCCAAAGATTGCAGGTTTGATTCCCAGCCAGGTCACATAACCAGGTTGCAAACCAGGTCTCCAGTCAGGTCTGTGGCTGGAGGCAGGTGAAAGGCAATCATACATTGATGTCTCTCTCCCTCTCTGCCTCTCTCCTTTCCCCTCTTTCTAAAAATAATGGAACAAAATCTTTTTTAAAAAAGTGGTAGTGCAAAAAATACCAAGGAAAATTCCCATTTAACTTTGCTTGATGATCACTTTTACCTGCTCTTTATGATCTAAATCTGCTATTGTGGGCTGGGTTTCTTTTTTTTTTTTTATGTTTTTCAGTTAAAGTTTACATTCCAGATTATTTTTTTAAAGATTTTAGTAATTAGTTTTAGAGAGAGGGGAAGGGAGATAGGCACAGAGGGAGAGAGACATCCATGTGTGGTTGCCTTTCACCTGCCTCCAGCTACAGAGCTGACTGGAGACCTGGCCTGCAACCAGTGACTTCTGGGTTCACAGGCCCGCGCCTTATCCACTCTGCCACCAGCCAGGGCGCCAGATTATTTTTTGTTGGTTTCAGGTATACAGTGTAGTGGTTAAACAATCATATACTTTACAAAGTGCCCCCCCCCCAATATTTCCAGTATCCATCTAGCACCATACATAGTTATTACAATATCATTGGCTGTATTTCCTACGCTGTAGGAAATACATCCTCGTGGCTATTTTGTAACTACCAATCTGGGCTTACACACGATAATTTTCAACTTCATTTTAACTTAATTTTAACTTATAGAAAGTTCAGGTATATGTTTCACTCAAATTCTTCCAATGTTAATATCTTATATAAGCACAGTGCAATTATCTAGATTATGAAATTAATACTGGGTACAGTATAATTAACTAAACACAGTTCATTTGCATTTTAACAGTTTTTCCCCCAAATATACTTTTTTTCTTCCAGGATCCCATGGTGCATATTGTTACATCTCTTGTCTCCTTCAATCTGTGACAGTTTCTCAGTTTTTCCATGGCTTTTGTGACCATGAAACTTTTGAAGATACCTCAGTTGTTTTGAGAACCTTTAATATGTGTTTTTCTAGTGTTTGCTCATGATTAGTTTAAGGTTATACATTTTTTAAAAGGACAGAATAGAAGTTACTCTTCCCAGTGAATCATATAAGGGGGGTACATGATGCCAATATGGTCTATTGCTGGTGACGTTAACCTTGATTGCTTGGTTAGTGTGCTGTCTGCCAAGTTGCTAAGTTTCTCTACTCTAAAGGTACTATTAGACTATGCTAACATCTTCTTTATCCTCAAACTTTCACTCACTGACTTTAGCCCCCATCAGTAGATCTTGCCCACAGTTATTACTATGTGTTTGCCATGTGGTGATTTTGTATCTCTCTCATTCTTTTTATATTTTAAAATTGAAATTCTTCAGTAAAACAGAGCTGTCCATTTTCACTCTCTTGTTTATGTATTTATTTATTTTTATCAACATAGGCTTGTGGATTTTAATTTTATTCTGCAAAATATAAATCACTACTCTCCTTATTAATTATATTTCTCAAATTGTTCTGTCTTTGATCTTTGAGACCTTCTTCAGGTTGACTCATGTGTCTTTCTCATATACTCCTCATTCTTTTCTGAGCATTTCCTTATTTTCTGGTGCCACAGAATGTTCTAGGCTCATCTTACATTTTTTTTGGTTTGTTTTTTGTTTTTGTCATTGCCCTGGAATTAACCACTTTTCCAAGGGTCCCTGGTTCATTTGTTTGTTTCAGAAACCATCATCTGAACACTAATTGTGCTCATGGCTACTGGTATCACTGCTTCTAGGCTTGCTCAATAGACAGAGATAAGAAATATATATGTGTATACTAACCCATGTATACCCAAATACCTGTATTTATTTCTGTACCTGTGTAGATATATACATACATAGGTACATATATACATATATATGCTTATATAATCTACTTATGGTCTATCTATCATCTATCTATCTACCTATCATCTATTGAATATCTATAATATGTATGTTTGAAACCATGAGTTCTTTTTGATGGCTCCAATTCCAACAGAACCTCAAAGGAGTCATTCTAAACTTTCCTTATTTGGAACTCTGAGAGTGAGAAGCCTGGCTCTCATTACCTAAAATATATTTACCTATTTGTGCAACTCTAGATATCATATTAACTAATTTCAGAACTATCAACCCATATGCCTGTGAGAATCAGGTTTGCTAACTAAAGTGCAGTATCTGAGTGCAGTTCTTTTTGTCTTTAGCCTTACAGTATCCAGTCAAAATACTTTTCATTGTTTTGTTTATTAACTTATTATTGTAGTATTACAGCTTTACCATTTTTACCCCATTGCTCTCCCCTGCCCCACCCACCCCATCCCTTCTCCCACAGTAAATCCCCAGTTTGTTCATGTCCACGGGTCATTTATACAAGTTCCTTGATTAAACTCTTCCCCTTCTTGCCCACTTTCCCCCCCTCCCTTCTGTTCACTATCAGGCTGTTCCTTGTTTCCATGCCTCTGGTTTTATTTTTCTCATTTATTTGTTTTGTCAATTAGTTTCCTGTATTAGATGAGATCATATTGTATTTGTTTTTCACCACCTAGCTTATTTCACTAAGCATAATAATCTCCAGCTCCATCCATACTACCACAAAATGTAGGAGTTCCATTTTCCTTTCTGTTGTGCAGTATTCCATTGTGTAAATGTACCACAGATCCTCCAAGCAAAGAAACACCAAAGATATTATGGCTTTGAACAACACTCTGGATCAAATGGACTTAATTGATATCTACAGAACATTTCACCCCAACAAAGCAAAATATACATTATTTTCAAATACACATGGAACATTCTCAAAGATAGACCACATGGTAGGACATAAAACAAGCCTCAACAAATTCAGGAAAATTGAAATTATATCAAGCATCTTCTCAGATCATAATGACTTGAAACTAGAAACAAACCTCAAGGATAAAAACCCAAGACATTCAAATTCATGGAGACTGAATAACATACTATTAAATAATGATTGGGTTAACAATGAGATCAAAGAAAAAATCAAAAAGTTTCTGAAAACAAATAAAAATGAACACACAACAGCCCCAAAACTATGGGAATATTTTAGGCAATCCTGAGAGGGAAGTTCATAGCAATACAGGCCTACTAAACAATATAGAATTTCACATAAACAACCTAATCTTACAGCTACAAGAACTAAAGGAACAAGAACAAACAAAGCCCAGGGTGAGAAGAAGGAAAGAAATAATCAAGATCAGAGCAGAACCAAACAACAAAGAGACTAAAAGTATAATTCAAAGGATCAATAAATCCAGGGAGATTAAAGATGATGACAGAGTAGAAAGTAGTGCTGATGGCGCTCTCAAGTACCAGAGCAGCTAGAGGATAGGGTAAGGAGCACGAGAGGTCTGCAGGTCCCTAAGAATTGGAGCAATCAGCATCTGGACTCAGGGGAGCACAGCCCAGAGGCAGTAGAGACCTCCAGGAGAGCAGGTGAGGCAGTCCCAAACTGGCCAGCAGGCTGAGGTCGGCTCTGGGCAGTGGAGGCTCTACCCAGAGGGGCATGTTCAACTGAAGCCAGCTCTAGGCTCCCTGGCGACTAGAAATCTGAGTAGTGAAGTGTAGGCAGTGAGGGCAAATGCCAGAGGGAACGAGGAAATGAACTGCAGGAGGGGGATTGTGTGAGAGCCTTTCTCCGGCAACAGAGAGAGGAAGCTCCTCACTGGGCTAGAGGCAGAGGAGAAGAGTCCTGCCGGGAGCAGGAGCGGGGAGCAGGGAAGTGAACTGGCCAAAGCAGCGAGAGGGCCGAAAACAGTTCTGCTGGGTGACCCGGGAACCGGCAACTTGAAGCCCCCTCAAGTGGGGGAGGTCCAGCCCCGCACACCCACACTGGCCCCCAGGCTCCTACGGAAACTCCAAACTGCGAGCCTGGAACTTGTAGCTAGGGCAACTGACCCGCCCATTGCAGGTAACAAAGGCTGCACTGCAGACGCTGGGGAAAACTGGGTGTGCATCACAGAAGCGGCTTGAAGGACTCCACAGAGACCTGGTCTGCTTGGAGGATTAGACCTCACCCGTGGGGGCCTGGCAGTGTTGGCAGACCCTGGGCACTGTTGGCGGACCCCAGGCACTGTTGGCAGATCCTGAGCACTGTTGGTGGATGGGGGCCACCTCCTTTGGGAGCTGCGGGGCAGGGCCAGTCATCACAGGAGCCAGCAAGGCTTCAGGCCGCCCTGCAGGGGTGCAAGGTGCCCATTGCAGGCAGGAACCTCCTCCAGGAGCTGGAGGGGGAGGTGCAGCTTTAGATATCACAGAAGCACCCTGCTGGACTTCAAACAGAAGAAAAGGGAGGGCCCCAGAACACCAGAAACCCTGAAAACCAGCCAGGCTACTGGAGGCCCAGTCTACCTGGGGGCTGACACTCAGAATCAGCCCTGACTGAGACAATCATAGGCCCTGCCACTCCAAGACCAGCTACATTGTACACTGCATAGACCTGACCAAAAAAAAAAAAAAAAAAAGAGGCAGACTCAGGAAATGGATCCCTGCTAATCTCAAGCACCTGAGTTATACCGAGACCTACATGAACTATTAATTCCCAACATATCCTTTTCAAAAGTTACTTCTAAGCTTCACATTTAGTGCATTTTAAGTAAATACTATATAAACCATAGTGTATCACAGCTCACATATTTTTAATCCTTCCCTATCTCAATCCACCTAAATACCCAAGACCCTCCCCCTACACTTGATTTAAAGTCTACTCACTCTCTGGCTACAACTCATTCCCAGTCCTCAATCTAACTATTCCTCCCCTCCCCAGCCACCTAAACCCTTTCTTTATTATTTTCTTTCATTTTTTTTTCCCTGCTAAAAGCCCCCAGGTCATGGATCCACCTGGACCAATCAGAGATCATAAAGGGTGAACAGCCACCTAAACCCTTTCTTTATTATTATTTTTATTCTTTTTCTTTTTTCCTTTCTTTTTCTTTTTCTTTTTTAAAATTTTCTTTTCTTTTCTCTGCTAAAAGCCCACAGGTCCTGGCTCCACCTAGACCAATCAGGGATCACTAAGGGTGAACAGGGAGGCAGATGCGGCAACTGTATACATAGCCTTACATTGTTCACTCATAATTGAAGCTTTCTGAATCTCCCTCTCCTCATTTCTATAGAATAGATAAGTTGGTTTTCTCTTTCATATCCCTGCTATCTATGCTACTCCTCAGCACCCTTCAAAACTATCTATACTTTAGTCAACATAATCATTTTTCCCCTCATACAACAGTCTTAATATATCTACATCCCTATCAAGACTGGCTCAATTGCAGCTGAGGGTGTGATTAAGAGCCGGGATTACCTTGGAGGGTTTGGTTATATAGTTATGTTCATAGGCAGTCAAAAGGGGAAGTAAAAGAGAAAGATATCCCTGAAGGTATGGTTATTTTGTCTGGACTGGGGGTTCTGTTTTAGGAGCAGCTCAAAAACAGTGTATGAGAAAGGATAGAAGGAGAGTCTCAAAATCAGCCAACTGGAAGGAAAGGAGCAACGTACACAACCAACCAAGAATACAACCAGACAGCCCAAATAAAGGACACACCAAGAAAAACAAGTGGAGAAAATCTGGGAGAATGCAACAATGAACTCTACAAATCTCCAAACACAGAAGGGTGCTCAACAAAGGCAAGAAAACAAAGCAGATTAATCCAAGGAAAAATGGAAAAGCAAAAAACAAGCAACAACAGAAACCCAAAATGGGGAAAAAAATAATCAGTCCATCACTAGAAGGAAAGGAAGAATCCCCAGAAAGACCACCAAATGAAACAGAGGCACACAAAATATCAGATAAGGAATTCAAAAGAATGATGATAGAGAAGCTCAATGAGCTTAGTCAGCTCAAACAAAACTGTAAACAACTCCACAGAAGTTACAAGGAACTTACTGAGAGCTACAACAGCATCAAAAAAAGACACAGAAACTATCAGTAAGAGCCAGGAGGAAATGAAGAATACAATTTCTGAATTGAAGAATACCGTAGAAGGAATCAACAGTAGGCTAGAGGAAGCAGAGGACCAGATCAGCAAGTTGGAGGACAACATAGACAAATACCCCAAGACAGTACAAGAGAATAAAAATAAGCTGAACAAGATTGAAGAGGGTTTAAGGGAGCTGCAGGACAACATGAATCGTAACAACATCCGTATCATAGGGATACCGGAAGAAGAGAAACAAGGAATGAAAAACCTGTTCAAAAAAGTCATGATAGAAAATTTCCCTAACATGATGAATGAAAACATTAATCAAGTTCAGGAAGCACAGAGGGTCCCAATGAAGATCAACCCAAATAGACCAACTCCAGGCACATTATTATTAAAATGGCAAATTTCAAAGACAAAGAGAATCCTAAAAGCATCAAGAGAGAAAAGACAAATAACATATAAGGGGGCTCCAATAAGGCTATCAAATGATTATTCAACAGAAATAATTCAAGCCAGAAGGGGATGGCAAAAACTATTTCAAGTAATGGCAAACAAAGGCCTGCAACCAGGAATACTTTACCCAGCAATGCTCTCATTTAAGATGGAAGGAGAAATAAGGAGCTTCCCAGACAGAAGAAGACTAAAAGAATACATCTCGGAGGATGAAAGATGGCGACATAGTAGAGAGCAGTGCTGATGGTGTTCTCGAGTACCAGAGCAGATGGAGGATAGAATAGGGAGTGCAAGACGTCTTCAGGTCCCTAAGAATTGGAGGGGTCAGCATCTGGACTCAGGGGAGCTCAGCCCAGAGGCAGCGGAGACCTGCAGGAGAGCAGGTGAGGTGGTTCCAATCCAGCCAGCAGGCCAGAGGTCGGCTTGGGCAGTGAAGGCTCTACCTAGAGGGGCATGTTTAACTGAAGCCAGCTCCAGGCTCCCTGGTGACTAGAAATCTGGGTAGTGAAGTGTGGGCAGTGAGGGAAAACACTGGAGGGAACGAGGAATTGAACTCCTGCAGGGGAGGGGCTGTGTGAGAGCCTCACTTCGGCAACAGGGAGAGGAAGCTCCTCACTGGGCCAGAGGTGGAGAAGAGTGCTGCGGGGAGCAGGAGCAGGGGAGCAGGGAAGTGAACAGGCTGGGGCGGCTAGAGGGCTGAATGGGCCACTGGAGAAACAGGGAGAGGAAGCTCCTCACTGAGTCAGAGGCAGAGGAGAAGAGTCCTGCAGGGAACAGGAGCCGGGGAGCAGGGAAGTGCACCGGCCAGGGCTGCAAGAGGGCTGAAAACGGTGCTGTGGGGCCACCGGGTAAACGGCAGCTTAAAGCCCCTAGAAGGGGGGAGGCTGAAACCTGCGCACCCACACAGGCCCCCAGGCTCCCGCAGAAACTCCAAACTGCAAGCCTGGAACTGGTAGCTGGGGCAACTGACCTGCCCATTGTCTGCCACAAAGGCCACACTGCAGATGCACTGGGAAGGGAGCATCACAGAGGTGGCGTAAAGGACTCCTTGAAGAGCTGGTCGGCTTGGAGGATTGGCCCTTGCTGGGGGGAGCTGGGCAGTGTTGGCAGAACCCGGGCACTGTTGGCAGACAGAGGCTGCCTCCTTTGGGACCTGCAGGGACAGGACCAGTCATCGCAGGAACCAGCGAGGTTGCAGGCTGCCCTGCAGGGATGCCAGGTGCCCATCACAGGCAGGAACCTCTGCCAAGAGTTGGAGAGGGCACCCTGCAGGCCCCAGAATACCGGCAGCCTTAAAACCCAGCTAGGCTACTGAAGGCACAGCCTACCTGGGGGCTGACACTCAGAATCAGCCCTGACTGAGACAATCATAGGCCCTGCCACTCCAAGACCAGCTACATTGTACACTGCATAGACCTGACCAAAAAAAGAGGCAGACTCAGGAAATGGATCCCTGCTAATCTCAAGCACCTGAGTTATACCGAGAGCTACATGAACTATTAATCCCCAACATATCCTTTTCAAAAGTTACCTCTCACATATTTTTAATCCCCCCCTATCTCAATCCACCTAAATACCCAAAACCCTCCCCCTACTCTTGATTTAAAGTCTACTCACTCTCTGGCTAAAATGCATTCCCAGTCCTCAATCTAAGTATTCCTCCCCTCCCCAGACATTTAAACCCTTTCTTTATTCTTTGCTTTCTTCCTTTTTCTTTTTCTTTTTCCTTCCTGTTAAATCGCACAGGTCCTGGCTCCGCCTGGACCAATCAGCAATCATAAAGGGTGAACAGTCCCCTAAACCCTCTCTTTATTATTATTATTTTTTATTTTTCTTGTTATTTTTTCCTTTTAAATTTTTTTTTGTAATTTTTAAATTCTCTCTGCTGTAAGCCCACAGGTCCAGGCTCCACCTGGACCAATCAGGGATCATTAAGGGTGACCAGCCACCTAAACCCTTTTTGCTTATCACATATATATATATATATTTTTCTTTTTTTCCTGCTAAAGCCCACAGGTCCAGAATACAACCAGACAGCCCAAATAAAGACCACACCAAGAAAAACAAGTGGAGAAAATCTGGGAGAATGCAACAATGAGTTAAACAAATCTCCTAACACAGAAGGGTGCTCAACTAAGGCAAGAAAGCAAAGCAGATTAATCCAAGGAAAAAACAACAAAATAAAAAGCAAGCAACAACAGACACACAAAATGGGGAAAAAAAGAATCAGTCCATTACCAAAAGGAAAGGAAGAATCCCCAGAAAGACCACCAAAAGAAACAGAGGCACACAAAATATCAGATAAGGAATTCAAAAGAATGATGATAAAGAAGCTCAATGAGCTTAGTCAGCTCAAAGAAAACTATAAACAACTCCACGGAAGTTACAAGGAACTTACTGAGAGCTACAACAGCATCAAAAAAGGACACAGAAACTATCAGTAAGAGCCAGGAGGAAATGAAGAATACAATTTCTGAATTGAAGAACACAGTAGAAGGAATCAACAGTAGGGTAGAAGAAGCAGAGGACCACATCAGCCAGTTGGAGGATAATGTAGACAAAACCTCCAAGACAGTACAGGAGAATTAAAAAAGGCTGAACAAAATTGAAGAGGGTTTAAGATAGCTGCAGGACAACATGAAACGTAACAACATCCGTATCATAGGGATACCAGAAGGAGAAGAGAAACAAGAAACGGAAAACCTGTTCAAAAAGTAATGATAGAAAATGTCCCTAACATGATGAGTGAAAACATTAACCAAGTTCAAGAAGCACAGATGGTCCCTATGAAGACATTGTCTTGGAAGTTCTAGTTATAGCCATCAGAGAAGAAAAAGGAATCAAAGGCATCCAAATTGGAAAGGAGAAAGTCAAACTGTCATTATTTGCAGATGATATGATATTGTACATACAAAACCCGATGGGCTCCACCAAAAATTTACTCAACCTAATACGCAAATTTAGCAAAATAGCTGGGTATAAAGTCAATATCCAGAAATCAAAAGCATTTTTGTATACCAATAATGAAACGACAGAAATAGAAGCGAAAAAACAAATCCCATTTACCATAGCAACAAGAAAAATGAAGTTCCTAGGAATCAACTTAACTAAGGAGGTCAAAGACCTGTACTCAGAAAACTACAGAACAATGAAGAAAGAAATCAAGGAAGACACAAATAAATGGAAGCATATACCATGTTCGTGGATGGGAAGAATTAACATCATTAAAATGTCCATATTACCCAAAGCAATCTACATATTCAATGCAATCCCAATTAAAATACCAATGACAGACTTCACAGAAATAGAAAAAATAC
>PVIW01007601.1:0-70627 GCA_004026585.1 Noctilio leporinus
CTTGTCTGAGGTATCATTGGCAATTATGTTTTCCCATACAGTTGGTTCCCTTTGAATTTTGCTGATATTTTCTTTAGCTGAACAGAAATTTTTCAATTTGATATAGTCCCATTTGTTGATTCGTTCTTTGATTTCCTTTGCCCTTGGTGAAGTATCAGTAAACATATTTTTGCGTAGGATATCCAAAAGTTTACTGCCTGTATGTTTCTCCAGGACCTTTATGGTGGCACTGCTTATGTTTAAATCCTTTATCCATCTTGAGTTTATTTTGGTGTATGGTGTAAGTTGGTGGTCTAGTTTTATCTTTTTGCATGTTGATGACTAGTTCTCCCAACACCATTTGTTGAAGAGACTGTTTTTACTCCATTTGATGTTCCTTCCCCCTTTGTCAAGTATTAGTTGACCATAAGAGTCCTGGGTTAATTTCTGGGCTCTCTATTCTATTCCATTGATCTATATGTCTATTCTTATGCCAGTACCATGCTGTTTTGATGACAGTAGCCTTGTAATATTGTTTGAAGTCCGGTATTGTGTCACAGTAAATTAAATGCATTTTGTCATACAGAATATTTTTATAAAATCACACTCAAGTTTCAAGATTTAATAAAATTAAGTGAAATTTGCCTTAAAAAAAAAAAAAGTGGTTGGTGTGGGTGAAGGCGAAGAATACATGATTACTAGGACATTTTGGTTACATTACCTTGATTGTAAGTTCTAATGTGCCAGCGGTTTACCCCAACTCATTTTTGTGCCATTATTGCAGATGCCATCATAGTGAACCTCTAAGATGCATAACCTCTTGCTGTTATGAGAGAGTTTTCATTTTGTGAACCCCTTGAAAGGGTCTTGAGGAATTGACAGTTCATACTTTGAGAACTGCTGTGATGCAGGGCTTTGGGTTTAGATTGTGGTTTAGGTCTGTGGACGAGGTGTAGGGGAAGGCATCTTTGGGGAAATGGTTTTTAAGCCAGGCAGAAGAAACTCAGGAGGCCTTGCATTAGGCGAGGTTGTTTGCGTCATCATGGAACTGCAGCAAGGCCAGCACACATGAAATATTGTGATCCAGCAGATGAGAACTACAAAAAGGGGCCAGTTTATAGTTGAGACTTTAGAACCTATTTTAAGAATTTTAGATTTTATCCTCTGACCATGGAAGCAATCAAAAGATTTTTTAAACAGGAGAATGATAGGATCCAATTTATGTTTTAAAAAATAGCACTCTGCACTCTGGCTGGCTGTTTAAGAAATTTAAAAAATCATACATTTAGTTAAGTTCTTTTCTATATTTAATAGTTGCTAAGTCTTTTCCCTATTACTAAAACTTAAGTAAAAATAAACTCAGGATATACTTAGATAGTAACTTGATTCATCTTTCAGAAAGTCTTGCATGGCAGAAAAAGAGGGTAAGAAGGGATTTTACTTGGGGCCACATGACATTTTATGCTTTAGTTAAAATATCTGCATTTACCATGAAATAATTTAAAAAGTTACTTGTGTTACATTGTGTAAAATAAGTAGTTGAATATTTATGAGGGCAGACACTCAGGTAACTAATGTATTTGGTGCACAGATGACATTTATAGTAAGTAAACCCAGAAATGTAATTCTGTGGAGGCATTATATGTGAACTACATTTATTTCTAAGAGAATGCCTACTGATTTCCCCCCATGTTTTCATATTAAGGGTTTCTTTTACATGTGTGACAACAGTGATAACATAATATTTTTAGATTACTTTTTTTTAAATATATTTTTAATGTGTTTTTAGAGACCAGGGAAGGGAGAGAGATGGAGAGGGACAGAAGCGTTGTGTGATTGCCTCTCCGGTACCCCCAGCCTGGGACCTGGCTTGCAGCCCTGACATGTACTCTGTTGGGAATTGAACCAGCAACCCTTTGATTTGCACGCTGGTGCTCAATCCACTGAGCTTCACCAGCCAGGGCTAAAAGTTACTTCTTTAAAGACAAAGCACCTTGACATTTATTAAATGGAGAGAAAGTGGCATTGCTTTTAATGTGCTTATTATTTCTCTCCAGAATATTTCTGTAGCCTTGGTATTTATGGATCTAGCAATCTAGAAAAAAAAAAGAATTATCTTTTATTTATACTGTTAATATTCTTTATTTTATTTTATTTTATTTTATTTTTATTTTTATTATTTCTAGAAAGAGGGGAAGGGAGAAAGGCAGAGAAGGAGAGGGACATCAATGTATGGTTGCCTTTCACCTGACTTCAGCCACAGATTTGACTGGAGACCTGGCTTGCAACCTGGTTATGTGCCCTGGCTGGGGAATCAAACCTGCGACCTTTGGGTTCACAGGCCGGCGCCTTACCCACTGTGCTACCAGCCAGGGTGTTAATATTCTTTTTATAAGCATAGGGCTAACAGATGCATTTTGTGATTACTACTGGTTTAATGTGCACTTTTTTCTTCTTCAGTGATATCTAGCGTTTTTAGTTGTTTCGGGTATATTGCTTTACATGTTTTATGTTGATGGCACCTAAGCCTCTTTTTTTCCTGTGATCTCGTAACCAAATGTGGAACTTCACTGTATTATTGCCTTTGTGGTTGAGCTTTTGCCAAACTGGAAAGAATCTTGTTAGATATGCAGTTGGATCATTCAGGCTGGAGGGAGCTGTTTTCCCTAGTAGTCTTCATCCTTTTAGCCAGGTTGGGTCTGACAAAAAGGCAGAGGGGCAGTTAGCCTTTCAGAGCTGAGCTTGGGTCTTTATTTCTGGATTAGCGCTCATCTTTTGGCTACTAGGAGAGCCTGGTTACACTTACCTATGAAATGTGTCTACACCTTGAATTGAGATATTTTAAAAGCTTTTTCATATTTTAATTACCCTGGATTTCCCAGGAATGTTCTTATTTTAAATATTCTATTTCTCTTCTCTTTCTTTTCATAGAAATGTATTCCTCAAACATAAAAATGCCTTTATTCATACTTGATTCTTATTCATATACTTGTTCTTAGGCAAGTCACTTTATGTTCCACATTATATGTTAATTAGGTAAAAAACCATGTTGATATTTAATATGCTGTTAAGGTAGGAGAACATAGTGGTGTCTCTTTTGTTCATTTAGGAATCTGTGGATTTGATCTTTTCTTTCAGAAATGGTTATTGAGTTATTATAATAGTGATGACAAGAAGTATTATCAGTGGAGTGGGAAGGGCAGGAAAAGAGATTATGTTCCTGACCAGAAATAGCAAGTTATATGTTCACTGCATGTGATGTCTTGAGGAGGTTTTGGGACTCCGAACTGAGAATTGCCTTTTCCTTGTCTCTCTTTTTTATCCCCCACTCCTCCCATCCAAAAAGCAAGTAACGTACAACAGACAATAGATTAATTTGTTAGCTATTACAGAATTTTATTAAAATAAATAATATTGCTAAAACACACATTTTTTGGACTGCAAGTTTTGGATATAAAAGAACTAGCTCATGTATTGGTCTTTGTCCATTAACTGAATAATGAGTAGTCCTTAATTTTCTAGGTACATAGCCAATCATATATTCCCTTCTTTCTTAAGATTTTGGTGTTTTAGGTCTATAAGTGTGTGTGTGAGTGTGATGTGTGCAAATTTTGTTCATATGAATCCGGGAGAACAGAGAAAATGAATAGTTTTAGAATTTAGATTGTAGGGAGGTTTGAGATGAAATGAAAGAAAGGTGATTTTACTCTTGATGTCAAGATAAGAGGATTATAAACATTTAAACTGCAGTTTAGCCCAGTTCTTTTCTTTAGCCTACAGAGCAAATAATACTATTGAGTTTCTTTATTTTTGAGAATGACTTCTACTTGAAGGGAAACAGAGAAAGCTTATTACACAGAATTCTGAACAAGATGCCTTTTTCCTTTACCATGAAAGAAATGTGGAAATAGCTTTATCAGAATAGTTCTTTGTAATGATATTTTGCATGGATTTTGATTAAAGTTGTGCTAGACCTTAGAAGGCAAGTTTAGAATGTGGTAGAGTTTTGGAATTTTAATAGCTGAAATGTTTAAAATTTAATTACTGTAGTTATTGAAATCTTTCTAGTCATTGTGGCTACAAAGATCATTTTAAGCATAGTTGGTTGGTTTACTGTAGATAACGAGTAATTGGTATTTCCAGGTGTTGAACATGGTTCTTTTAAAGGCCTTCCAACAAAAAGATATAAAGAAATGAACTTAATTAACTGAGGAGAAAATCACTAGTAGCTGTATCAGTTTGCTAGGGTTTTCATAACAAAATACCACAAACTAAGCAACTGAAACAATAGAAATGTATTTTCTCACAGTTCTAGAGTCTAAAAGTTCAAGATTGAGGGTCCAGCCGGGTTGTTTTCTCCTGAGGCCTCTATCTCTGGCTTGCAGATAGAAGGGTGCTTCTTGATGCCTCTTCACATGGTTACCTCTCTGTGCAGGTGCACCCTTGGTGCCTCTTCCTCTTATGAGGACACCAGTCATACTGGGTTCAAGCCTTATCCTAATGGCCTCTTTTTAACTTAATTATGTCTTTAAGGACCTTATCTTCAAATATGTTTCCATTTTTGTGGTACCAGGGGTGAGACTTCAACATATGAATTTTAGGGGAAAAAAATTAAGCACAGAACAGTAGGCAATGAATTCAGTCAAGGAAAATAGTATCACATGTATTTTTAAATTTTTACTTAACTTTAATTTTATTTAATAAGGTTTGTGTAGAAGTGCAATTGTCCTGTGTTTTCTGTTGTATGTCTCCTAGCCGGAGAATTTTCATCCTTGGGCCTTCTCATCATGTGCCCCTCTCTCGATGTGCACTTTCCAGTGTGGATATATATAGGACACCTCTGTATGACCTTCGTATTGACCAAAAGAGTAAGTATACAGAAATCATATAGCTGGTATTTCATTTTTACCTTTTAAAGATTTTATTTATTTATTTTTAAAGAGAGGGGCAGGGAGGAAGAAAGAAAAGGACAGAAACATCCATGTGTGAGATAAACCTCAATTAGTTGCCTCTTGCATGTGACTGGCCTGCCATTTGGTCATGTGTCCCAACTAGAAATCACACTGATGAAATTTTGCCTTACAGGACAAATCCCAACCAAGCCACACCAGTCAGGGCTAGAAATCATACAGCTTTTAAAAGGGTAAAGGTGTTTAATAGGAATTATAATTTAATTTAAAAAATTAAGTATGTGAATATCAAAAGTAATACCTCAGTTTAAAAAAATAAAATTTGTTGTTACTAATCTATTGTAATTGAATAACAGTAAAAATTATAAAAAATACAAACAAAAAATTTCTGTATACTTAAAAGACAACCACAGTTTTTCTGCTAGCCACACACACACACACACACACAAAGAAATCTGCCAGATCAGCTTGTCTCCAGACTGTACTGGTTGCATTTATGTTCAGGAAAGTACTGTGTGTGCTCATTGTATGGTGAGACAAGAAATTAGTGCCTATCAACAGCTTGATGAAAGATTCTTGATGGGCAGATAGTCTGCCTCTATCTATATCACTCACTTTCCTCACTCGAAAATAGATAATGGTGATATAGACTTTATTTCCTTTCAATTAAATTTTTTTTTTTTTTTTTAAGATTTTATTTCACTATTTTCAGAAAGAGGGGAAGGGAGGAAGGGAGAGAGACATCAATGTATGGTTGCGTTTCACCTGCCTCCAGCCACAGACCTGACTGGAGACCTGGTTTGCAACCTGGTTATGTGCCCTGGCTGGGGAATCGAGCTTGCGACCTTTGGGTTAAGGCCGGCGCCTTATCCACTGTGCTTCCAGCCAGGGCCTCAATTGATTTTTATGGGAAAAAATGAGACTGCAGTTATGAAACCCTTGAAAGAAAGGTGCTACATAAAATGTATTCATTTAAAAAATATCTATTATTTTGATTTATTTTTTCTACAGGCTTTAAGAAATCACATTTTTATTTAATTGGTTATTTTATATATTAAATGTGTAAAGTAAAACTTTTTGACTTTGAATAGTATTTTTTGAGGAATGGGCAGCATAATTTAAAAGCCACAGAATAGTATAGAAAATAGTGTTACATTCATGTACTCTTCATCCATAATTGACTCAGAATTTACTCCTCACCTGAACTCAATATACATTCCCACCAGTAACCACCTTTAAGGACTTGGTGTCTGTCCTTGCAGTTCATCAAATATTTTAAGTATGTTGGATGCTCATTGTTCCAAGAAATTTTGCTAAGTATACTTCTATAGAGTGAAAGAAACCATTTACAGAGGAAATGTCACCTCTTTGTTTCTTTTTTGGGGGGTCTTAAATTTTTATAATTTGGGGTTTTAAGTATCATGGAGTATTAGCAGTTTGTTAGAATATATTTTATTAATGGAACTGGAGTGTTACTAGCCTTACTCCCTGGATTGGTTTTTGGTTACAAACTGTATTAGATAGCCTACCAAAGAAGGAATGTAAGAGTTTTAATCAGGTATATTTTTATAGAAAAAAAGTAATACTACCATTTATAGTTCTTTATTTTTATATTGGTGACCCCATTTCTTTAATATAGTTCTAAAAATGTTAGTCTGTGATAAGATAAACACTCTTATATCACATCTATTACATATTAAATTTCATCAATTTCTTGCTATACAGTATTCCATTGAAGTATAATTCATTACAGGGGTCTAAATTACTAGATTATTTTAATATTATTTATGACATGATATTAATGTTCTGTTCTGTTCCACAAGCTTTATTTTTAATTTTGAGGAAAGTAGCATTCTTAGTGGGATTTTTTTTTTTAAAGATGTTATTATTTTTAGAGGGAGGGGAAGGGAGAGAGGGAGAGAAACATCAATGTATGGTTGCCTTTCATCTGCCTCCAGCTAAGAACCTGGCTAGAGACCTGGCTTGCAACCTGGTTATGTGCCCTGGCTGGGAATCCAACCAGCGACCTGTGGGTTCACGGGTTGGCACCTATCCACTGTGCCATCAGACAGGACCTTAGTAAGAATTTTTTTTTGCTTACGATAACCAGAGCCTGAGGTATGAAATAATAGTCTTGTATACTTTATTAAAAAAAACAAAGCAAATCAAAAGCTGTATTGTTAACTCCGTGAGTATGCAGGCCAGTAGCTTTTCTGTATTTCAGTAGGAGTGCTAAGGAGTGCTAAGGAGTGCTAATCAACTGCTCTTGTTAGCAAGTGCTACTTAAAGTTAAGGAGGTGATTTTCGATACAATTAAAGGAGCTTATGAACAATTTAAATTATTGCTTATATAACTATGTAACATAAAAATGTTGAGTAAATTATATGTATTGTTTTGTCTGGTATTTAAAAAAATGGTGGACAAAACTTGAAGGAGAATATTATGTGATGCTTCTGTTTCCAAACATGTAGCTTTGTGATACTAGGTGGAGTTTCACAGGATAAGGATATACATTAATACATTTGTTTTACTATATTTTGAAATCTTTTTAGTTTACGGAGAACTATGGAAGACAGGAATGTTTGAACGCATGTCTCTGCAGACAGATGAAGATGAACACAGTATTGAAATGCATTTGCCTTATACAGCTAAAGCCATGGAAAGGTATATTGGTTGATATAAGAACTCTTTGATAAATCATAGGTATTCATTTCATTGCAGTTATTTTAACTAGGCTAAGATAATCAGGGTAAGGAATTAAAATTTTTGGGTGCTTAAAACGATACAAGTATTTTCTTATAGTTCTAGAAAATATTTTTTATTTGAAGTGAAATAAAAATTTGAGATTGGATTTTCTTAATGTGGATTGAAATTGTTTTTGAATGGTTTGCCTGTGAAAGCAGAACATCTGAATTGAACTGGTTGTTTATTAGGGGAAATATAAAAAAAAAAAAAACAACAGCCCTGTGAGTGTGTATTGGATTACCTTTTATTTTACTCATTAGATATTTCTTTTTTATGTTAAAATAGCAATTGTATTCTTTTATTGCATGGTGCCATAAGTATGCAGTAAAATTTTAGATTTGGAAATAATATTAAAGGTCATTTATTTCTGTCTTACACAAAGTACATGAATCTTTTTCATATTATGCTTGACAGATTATTATTTGGTATCTGTTTAAGGTCTTCCAGTGATAGGGTACCCAGTAGATGATCTTAAGAAGAATGACAGGGACAATATCTTTATTTTGTTCTCTACTTACACTTCAGTGCCTAACACATAGTAGTTATTAATTTATTTTGGTACAGTGAAAGAATTGTTTAAGGAACTTTCTTTTAGGTCAGTATTCAAATTAGAAAGTTTTCTGTTCATAGGTAGCTATAAAAATGTTGGTTCGGTCTATGATAAGACAAAATCTCATCACCGTTTTTTATGTACTAAATTTCATAATTTTTTTGCTGTATAGTATTCCATATGCAGTATAATTCATCACAAGTGTGTAATTACTAGGTCATTTTAATATTACTTATGGCATGGCCCTGTTGTGAATTTATGTTCTGTTCTGTTCCACAAGCTTTATTTTTCATTTTCCCATTTTTCCAAACATTCCTTCTATGAATTTAATATTCCATGTAGTTTGACTAGTTTTAAATATGAGATTATTCTTTTTGTGGATAGCATTACTGTGTTCTCGTAGTAAAGTACATGGTGTATTTTAGGTTCTCAGTAAATGTTTGAGATTGTATTAACATTTTTTTGTGCTCTTGTGGCAAATGTTCTGTGGTCAGCTGAAACCTAAGGCTTTTTCATATTGTTAAGCTGTATTATTTTATCCTCTTGTACTTTTGTGGTCGATTTCTTTGTAATCCTACATGTATACTTCTCTATAAACTTACCTTGTTGGTACATTATTGGCAGTCAGTCTTCTTGGATCATTTTCACTTTTAATTTGTTATCGGAGCATTATTTACTTCTCTCAGTCTTATTGATGTCTGTTCACAGTGGTAACTATAGGGGACTACATGAATCTGGAGAAATTTCTAAAAATCAAAGTGATAATAAACTATAAGCAATATACAAAATTTTAGGTTAATTGTATTTAAAACATTCTAATTGTCCACAAATTGTTAAAGCAATGTAGCATGTTAATTTTTTTGATTGTTAGTGTAATTGAAACATTTTATTCTTCAACTACATAGGATAATAGAAACCCTGTTTTTTGCTGAAATATCTGCATATTTTATCATTAGAAAATAATTATTTTAGACTTAATGGATTTCAGTACCATAGAATCAGTAAGCTGCCAGCAGCATCCTTAAGAAAGTTTTAACAAAGTAACAATTTTGATTCTAGTTCAAAAGTAAAACATGTGCATTGTGAAAAATTTAGAAAAATAGAAACTTAAAACAAAATTCCTGTTTATAATTTCCCCTCTATTAAATAGTGTTAGGTAAAACTGCTGTTAAGCATATCACTTCTTAAGGAAACCTTCTCTGTCTTGCAGATTACATTAGGATCCCTAATAGTGACTCCCAGAAAGTACCCAATACTTCTTTTTTGTAGCCTTTGCTACACTCACTACCTGTATCAGTTGTCCATTACTGAGGAACAAGTGGCTCCAAAACCTAGTGGCTTAAAGTCACACTATTTGGGGTCAGGAGTTTTTGCAGGGAATATCTACCTTGCCACAAGATGTTGACAGAGGCGGCTTGAATAAGCTAGAACATCCAAGACAGCCTTAGCGCTGGCTTTTAGTTGAGACACTCATTTGTTCTTTAGGTGCCCTGTTTGTTCATCAAACCAGGATTTTCTCCCTTCTTGGTCCCTCTAGGAGGATGGCCTAGATTTCCTTATGCAGTGATTCAGGGTAGGAAGAGAACGCTCTTAAAAGGCCTAGGCTGAAACTATATGGCATCATTTTTACTGTATGCTGTTTTTCAAAGCAGAATACAGTGTCAGCCAAGATTTAAGCAAAGGAGAAATAGATTGCACCTCTTGATGGTGGGGGGAGTGGGAGTAGCATGTGTGTAAAGGAACAGCAGGAATTGTTGGCAGCCATCTTTGCAGTTCTTCCTTTGGTGGACAATTCTCATTTCTCTAACATGCAGTACACATTCCTAAGATGGCTAAAAATCTCATTCAATAATGATCTCCGGTTCAAAGTCCATTATCTTATGATCTGCATTAGATTGAAATGTGGATGGTGTATTTTGGGTACAGCTCCTCTTGATTTGGCTACCTGTTAACTGAGAAGACAAGTAACAGCCCTCTCCCCTGTATACTCAATATATAATTTTGAGACAGGGACAATTAACTGCAGCAGATACTCCCATTGGAAAGTGGAAAGTGGAAAAGCATGTAACAGTATTTGATCTAAAGCAATTCTGAAATCTAACCAGGGAATAGGGAATGCCCTTGATTATGGTTTAATTCTGTCTTCTGGTGGAGGCTTTATAATTCATTATTTTTCTCAGCTTGTTGCGGGTCCTTTGGGTTTTTGGGTGTACTCTGTGAAATGGGCCTTGTTTACACCCGAGTAGCAGTTCTGGCCCCTCAAATAATAGAACTCCATTAAACAATTTGTGGGTTTTCTTGCAGATTATAAGTGCATTCTATTAGACCAGCAATTTTCAACTGGTGTGAAGCAAGAATTTTTAAAGCATGCAATACCTGACTATTTAGTCAGGGGCACTGACCTTTTTTTCTCTTAGATTGTCACTTAAAAAATGGCAATAGTCAACACAACAATAGCTATAGGTGAATGTATAAAAATTACACTTACTTTGCCCTGACCAGTATGGCTCTGTTGGGCATCATTCTGCAAAGTGAAAAGTTGCCAGTTCAATTCCTGGTCAAGGCACATGTCTGGGTTATGGGTTCAGGATGCATACGAGACGCAACAGATGTACATTTCTCTCCCTCTCGTTTTCCCTCCCCACTCCCCCCTAAAAACAAACAAATAAAATTACACCTATTTTTTGTCAGCTAGGCAAAAAATATGTTTTTTGGTACGCTGAATTTTAGTAATTATGTGGGTGCCATGAGATGAAAATGGTTGAAAATAACTTGTGTTAGACAAGTCACATTCACATTCACATTTCTTTGTGAGACAGGACTCTCTACTTTGGATCCCACATTAGGGTCATCTTAAGTTTCTTAGAAGCCCCTTTGCCTACCCGAGAGAGTATGCAAGCACTGTCTTCAGTCTTTCTGAGTGTTCACATGAACCCAGGTTTTATCATCAGCACTGTGGATTTGATCTTTGTTCTCATGCTGTTTCTTTGACAATATTTAGCTATCTGTAAAGAGTAGTTTTGAGAAACAGTTATTTTCCAATCATGCACCTTCAGGTTAGAAATAATGACCTGGCATTTGGGGACACCAACTCCTGTGCAGTAGAAAATCCCCAGTATTTTGATGCCCCACAAACTTAACTAATAGTTACTATTGATTAGAAGCCTTACCAATAATATTAACCAGTGATTTTCAACATTTTTTCATCTTATGACATATATAAAATAATTACTAAAATGCTGCAGCACACCAAAAATTTTATCTTTTTTTGCCATCCTGATTAAAAAGAATGTATATAATTTTGATTCATTCAACCGGGTAGTTTTTGTTGTGTTGGCCATTGTCTTTTTTTTTTCCTTCTTTTTGACAATCTTAAGAGAAAAGAGGTCGGTGCTCCTACTGCAATACCTGATGATTTAGTTATTGCACATTTAAAAAATTTTTGCAGCACACTGGTTCAGTATTACTCATCTAAAAATGGTCAGTAAACACAGATATGTTTTTTTTTTGCCCCATCCTGATAAACACATATTTTGTATGTTATGTGTACTCTATATTGTATTTTTACAATAAACTAGAGAAAAGAAAATGTTACTAAGAAAATCATGTAAAAGAGAAAACACATTTACAGTGCTATCTATATTTATTTTTAAAAATTCACGTATATGTGGGCTTGTATAGTTTAAATCCATGTTATTCAATGGGTAGCTGTATAAAAAATCTTGTAATTCTTTAGCTCATGCTTTTCTTCTTACATCTTTTCATGCTTGGCTATAAAGAAGCCATTGACACTTTGACTACTTTGCTTGGAAGTCTTCCTGGCCAGATCTGCAATTTCACTAGGTATATTTTTCATCTTTCAAGTTACTTCATATGACCACATGTGACTTCAAGAATGCTAATTGTTCTGCCTGCATAATAATATGAGTCATCCTTCTTCAGGCCTCCAACAGCAATTTCTTTAACTGCTTTTTCAGTTTCAAGTCTCTTTGTTGCCCTGTGAGCTTCTGCCTGCATCTGTGAGTCCAAAGCTATTATCACCTTGCTTGGTTAACCCTGTTGACATTTAAAAAAAAAAAAAAAAGTACATGATTTGAGAAGCATCAAGAAGTGCAAAATGAACAGTCAAAAGTTTCTTTCTCCCAACCAGTTTTTATTGACAGTAAAAAGTATTACACATATACTCACATATATACGTATATATGTATATGTTTGTATATATCTAAGATTTATACTTACGTGTTTATTTGTTAAATTTTTGTAAAATGTACAAATAAGAGATACGTACTTCTGATTCTTTTTTATTTTTAGGATCTTATTATTTTTAGAGAGAGGGGAGGGGAGAGGGGCAGAGAGGGAGAGAAACATCAATGTATGGTTGCCTTTCACCTGCCTCCAGCTGGGGACCTGGCTGGAGATCTGACTTGCAACCTGGTTATGTGCCCTGGCTAGGAATTGAACCATCAACCTTTGGGTTTGCAGGCTGGTGCCTATCCACTGAGCCACCAGCCAGGGCTCTGATTTTTTTATGTTATCTTTACCATTGAAATTCATTTTTATTGTTGAACATAATTGTATTTGAGAATTAAGCTAGGATATGTAGAGATCATCTATCTTGAAAAAACCATTAAACAGTATTGGATCCTAACTTTTCTTCCACTTATTTTTTAAATTATTGACGCTGTTGCAGAAGTCCCCCGTTTCCCCCTACCTTTCTTTTGGCATTTTATTCTGTTCATTTTCTTTTCCTACCTTTTACTTCCACTATATCATTCCCATTCACTGCTTGTTTACAGTTTAAAACTTTTTTTATACATACAGTAGAATGTACCTTTTTTTCAATTAAGTTTTATTACATCCATCCCCTTTTTCCTTCCTTTTGTCCCCTTCCCCACCTACCCACTCCCCCAAAGTCAATCCCACTTGTCCTTGACTAAATTGCTCCCCTTTATTGCCCCCGCCCACTGAAGGTCTATTCGTTGTCTTCATGTATCTGGTTCTGTTTTGCTTGTTTGTTTTGTATGTATTGTCTGTTAATGGGTGAGGTCATATGGTATTTATATTTCACTGACTGGCTTATTTCACTAAGCATAATACTTTCCAGTTCCATCCATGTTGTTGCCAAGGGTAGGAGTTTCTTCTTTCTTTCTGCTGTGTAGTATTCCATTGTGTAAATGTACCAAAGTTTTTTGATCCAATCATCCACTGATGAGCACTTAGGCTGTTTTCAGCACGTGGCTATTATAAATAGCACTGCTATGAACATAGGGGTACATAGGTTCTTCTGAATTGGTGTTCCAGGGTTCTTCAGGTATAGTCCGAGTAGTGGAGTTGCTGGATCAAAAGGCAGTTCCAATTTTAGTTTTTAAAGAAAACTCCATACTGTTTTCTATAGTGGCTGCACCAGCCTACATTCCCACCAACAGTGTATGAGGGTTCCCTTTTCCCCACATCCTCGCCAACACTTGTTGTTTGTTGATTTGTTGATGATTGCCATTCTGACAGGTGTGAGGTGGTATCTTACTGTGGTTTTAATTTGCATCTCTCTGATGACTAGTGATGTTGAGCATTCTTTCATATGCCTTTGGGCCCTTTGTATGTCTCCCTTAGTGAGTTGTCTGTTCAGGTCCTTTGCCCATTTTTTAATTGGGCTGTCTGTCTCCCTGGTGTTGAGTTGCATTTGTTCTTTATATATTTTGGAGATCAAACCCTTATCTGAGGTATCATTGGCAAATATGTTTTCCCATACAGTTGGTTCCCTTTCAATTTTGCCTGTGTTTAGAATGTACTCTTTATGGCATAAAATTCAATGAGTGTAGGTGTTTCTGTATCCACAACAGTCAAGATCTAGACCAACTCCCTTAGCCTAGCGTGACTGCTTTTTGTATAGAAAAATGTGTGGAATAAATAGGATGCTTTAGTAATTTTTTAAGTGTTTAATTGAGAAATATGGCACTATAAAACTGTATGTTCACTGTAAAAAGATTATTATCTTAGGCATGTAATACTTTTTATTGCTGATATTTTTGAGCATGGACAACTTGAAACATAGTACAGTGTATTTAAATATGTTCTACCTTCTGCTTAAGTTTCTAACCAATCTAACCTATTAATTCAGTGTGGTTAGGATTTGTCTTGAAGGTATAGTCTTCAGGACTTAGACTATAAAAGAAACCTGTATTTTGCATAATTTGCCCAGATGGTTAAACTCAGTCATGTAACTTTTTAAAACTATTTATTTTTTATTTTTTTTAAAGATACTATTATTTCCAGAGAGAGAGGAAGGGAGAGAGGCAGAAAGGGAGAGAAACATCAATGTATGGTTGCCTTTCACCTGCCTCCAGCTGGGGACCTGGCTGGAGACCTGGCTTGCAACCTGGTTATGTGCCCTGACTGGGAATTGAACCACCAACCCTTGGGTTCACAGATGCCAATCCACTGAGCCACATCAGCCTGGGCCTAAGTCATGTAATTTTTATGTTTATTAATCGTATATTTGAGTTATCTGAGTGATAATATTACTCTCAGGTGCCTTTGTGTGGTATCAAATACTATTAACTATTTATTATTAACATCTTACATTAAATACTACATTTGTTAAAATGAAAATGTACGAACCAATATTGATACATCATTGTTATCAGAAGTTCTAGTTTAATTAGGGTTCTACATAGTTTATGGGTTTTGCCAAATGCCTGATGTGATGTATTTACTTTTATAACATTACACAGAATAGTTTCACTGTCCTGAAAATCCCCTGTGCTCCCAATTCAACCCCTGGGAACCACTGGTCTTTTTTTTTTTTTTAAAGATTTTATTTATTATTTCCAGAGGGAGGAGAAAGGAGAGAGGCAGAGAGGGAGAGAGACATTGATGTATGGTTGCCTTTCACCTGCCTCCAGCTATGAACCTGGCCGGAGACCTGGCTTGCAACCTGGTCCTGTGCCCTGGCTGGGAATCGAACCAGCGACCCCTGGGCTCTCAGGCCAGCGCCTTATCCACTGTGCCACCAGCCAGGGCCAACGCTGGTCTTTTTATTGTCTCCACAGTCACATACTTAGAATCATACAGTTTGTGGCTTATTTAAGTTGGTTTCTTTAACTTAGTAATAAGCCATCAAGACTTCTCCATGTCTTTTTATGGCTTGGTAGCTTATTTTTTTATTGCTGAATAATATTTTATTTTATTGGTGTGTTAGAGCTTATCCATGCACTTGTTAAAAAAGATTATTGATAAAGTTCATATGGTATTGATCCACCATCCTTGTTACTATTTCTTATTTATACCCTCGTGGGGCTTTCTTTTATTTTTTTCCTTCTCTGGTTTTAATTGATCACTTTATATGATTTTGTTTTCCCCTTCTAGCATATTAACTATGCTTCTTTTAAAAAAAATTTTTTTTTGGTGTTAATTTTATTTATTTTTAGAGAGAGGGGAAGGGAGAGAGGCAGAGAGGAAGAGAGACATCAATGTATGGTTGTCTTTCACCTGCCTCCAGCTACGGACCTGGCTGGAGACCTGGCTTGCAGCCTGGTTCTGTGCCCTGGCTGGAAATTGAACCAGCAACCTCTGGGTTCACAGGCCAGTACCTTATCCATTGAGCCACTAGTCAGGGCTTACATCTTTTTTTTTTTTTTTTGAACTGTTTTAGTGGTTGCTTTAAAGTTTCCAGCATAAATGTACAGCTATTGTAAGTGTACTTCTATTTTTATTTACTTTTCAAGATTTTATTTATTTTTATTGGGGAAGGAAGGGAGAAAGAGAAGGAAAGAAACAGCGATATGCAAGAGCAAGATCAATTGCTTGCCCCTCGCACACCCCCAACTAGGGACCTGGCCTGCAACCCAGGCATCTGCCCTGACCGGAAGTTGGACTGGCGACTTTAGGTTTGCAAGATGATGCTCAACCTCCTAGTCAGGGCATGCAAGTGTACTTTCAAATGGCACTGCATTGCCTCACTGTGCCAAGTACTTTATAACAGAGTATTCTTAATCTCTTCTTCTTACCCTTTACAACATTGCCATCATTCATAAGCTATAATTACCAGTACATTGTTGCTATTATTTTAATGAATTGTTATCTGTTAAATCAATAAAGAATAAGAAAAATGAAATTATATAAAGATATTTTACTTCATTTATTCTTCTCTAATGTGCTTCCTTTCTTTATGTACATCTGAATTTCTGACCTATACTATTTTCCTTTTCTCAGAAGGATTTTTAATAATTTATAGCTCTGATTTTATTATTTAAAACTTGCTATTTTTGGTAGGGGAGATACTTTCTTTTCCTTTATGTTTACTGCCTTCTTAGAAATATGTAATAGTTGCCTTTTCTGACCTTTCTTTTAACCACAAATTAACAATAATGTATTTTATATATGGGGAACAGTTAAGTAGGCTAGTAAACAAAACTCATAAAAAATTAGTAATTTTTCCCCCTCAAATTTTCCTACTTAGTTTATGTAAAAATTGGATTGTTTTTAAGATGACATTTACTCTAAAATTTTTTAACTTTTGGTTAATCTGAATTAGCTACCTAATTGTATTAATTTTTTAGGACTTACGAGGAATATAAAAAAATGAACGAACATTATGTGCTTCCTCAGCATATACCCTTGTAGGAGGATTAAGAAATGTATATAAATAAATAATGATATAATTCAAAATGTAGTAAGTGCACCTGAAGAGCTTAGAGGAACAGAAAAAGGGATCATGGGAGCAAAGAGACAATAGCTGAATTTGGGAAGTGCAGAGACGGCTTAATGGAGGAGATGGCTGTGTACTTGGAAGAGGGTTCTAATTTTCACAGAATCATGCAGGTTTTTGTGGGAAAGGGAGTTTTGTAACCATAAAATATAGGAATAGGAAAGCCAAGGCTTATTTAAGAACCTTGTGGGCAAGTGACAAGTGTTGGCTAGGATGTGGAAAAAAGGGAACCCTGATGCACTGTTGATGGGAATGCAGTTTGGTGTCGCTACTATGAAAAACAGTATGAGGTTCCTCAAAATGAAACATGGAACTGCCTTATGACCCAGTGAGTTCACTTCTGGGAATACACCCCAAGAAATCCAAATCACTAATTTCAAAGAATATATGTACCCCTGTGTTCATTGTAGCGTTATTTTCAGTAGTCAAGGTATGGAAGCAACCTAAGTGCCCATCAGTAGAGAAGTAGAGAAAAGTGTTGGTACACATACACAATGGAATATTATTTGGCCATAAAAAGGGTGAAATCTTATCATTTGTGCCAGCATGGATGAACCTAGAAGGTATTATGCTAAGTGAAATAAGTCAGAGATAAATATCATATGATTTCATTTATATGTGGAATCTAAAGAACAAAATAAACAACAGAAACATAGATACAGAGAACAGACTGTATCTGGTGATTGCCAGAGGGGTGGGGGGTTGGGGAACTGGGAGGAGATGTTGAAGGGAAGGAATTGAGAGGTACACATCGATAGTTACAGAATAGCCATGGGATGTAAAGTCTAGCATAGGAGATAGAGTCAGTAACATTCTAATAACTATGTATGGTGTCAGGAACTGAAAATATCAGCAGGAACACTTTGTAAAGAATATGAAAAAAAAATTTTTAAAAAGATTTTATCTATTAGAGAAAGGGGTAGGGAGAGAGATATCGATGTGTGTATGGTTGCCTTTCACCTGCCTCCAGCTACAGACCTGACTAGAGACTTGGCTTGTAACCTGATTATGTGTCCTGGCTGGGAATCGAACCAGCGACCTTTGGGTTTGCAGGCTGGCACCTTATCCACTGAGCCACAAGAAAAAATGTATTCTTAAAGGAGAAAGGAAAAGAGCCTTTGTGGGAGTTAAAAGGCTTACGTAGTAACTGAGGTCTAGCTGTAGATGCTTCTTGTTTGGCCTACGTAGTTAGAAAAAGTTTCTTCAAAATATACGACTATTTTTAGTTGGATATTGGCTCTATCACTTCTTGGTATCTTACACCCTTACCTGACTTTTCACACATACCTGATGCCAAACTGGGGCTGGAGGCATTTGAGTAAGTGATCTGTTAGTGACCTGTAGAGAGACAGAGTAGGAGGGATGGGGTTAGAAATTTGAAACAGTGGATTGAAGGCATTGAATATCATTATTTTTAATATCATTTTAAGATACTTGTATTTTATGCCATGGGTGTTACAGACCAAGTTAAAGTTCCTTAGCAAAGGGGGTAGGGAGATGATTAGAACTTGACTATAAAAATATTACTCCTTGGTGGTGTGGTGGTACGGTGAAGGATGGACTAGAGTTGGAAGGGATAGCTAGAAATACTTGAGTAAAAAAACCATGGTGGCATCGAACTAAGGTAGAAGTGATGGGGTAGCGAAGTGAGCAGATAATGGAGGACGTTTAAAGGTTAAACCAGTGAAACCTGGTACATTTTTATATGTGGGGTAGTAAGATGGTTTGAAGAAAATGCAAAGTTTAAGGCCAAATAGCCTTTCAGAGACAGTAAAGCTAGCAAAGGCACAAGTTTAAAGGAACAAAGGAAATGAAAATTATAACTTCTTTCTAACAAAATAGTGGAATATCTCTAGTTAATTTGGCCAGTTCATAATAGGGTTAAAAAAAAACATTTATTTTCACATGAAATGGTTTAGTATGGCTCTTTAGTACCGCAAGTATGCTTGCCCTTAGATTTTTATCAGTATTTCTATTCAAATGGAAATTCAGAAAATACAGCCTTCGAGATTAATTTTGAGAGATCTCATTAGATGCACTTAACTAATAAAACAGTAAAAATTTACAATAACTTAAATGTTAATTTGTTATGGTTAGCGTACCTTATTCCTTCACTCCTCCCTTCCTCAGTCCTTCTGTTCTGCCTGCTGTTTTCTAGATCTTTTTAGTTTGTTCTCTCTCATAGTAAGAGTGTCCTGCATAAAATCTGGAGGTATGTAACTGGTCTGAAGGTAAATTTGATCAAGAGAAATTCTTTCTATAAGGCTCCCTAAACCCTTGTAGTTATGATTCCTTTATTTCACTTTGCCTTTAAAACCTGTTTCAAGAATTTCACATTTGAAGACTCACTAGACCAGTTTGCAGTTGTATTCGTGACTGGTTATTAGAAAAGACAATACACAGCAGGACCAGCAAGGGAAAAAGACACAATAGGCAGAACCTGGAGGAATTCAGGTGGAAGGATCCAGGTTCAGACTTCCAGCATTCCTCTTCATAGGGGTGGGCTGAACAGAATGTGCTTTTTTCCAGCAGTGTAGCATGTGTATAGTGTTTCTGGCCAGGCAGGCTTTCTTTTAAGGTTCAAAATCCAGGTTTTTCATTTTTAAATTAAATTAAATTAAATTAAATTTTTTATTGGGGACTGGTCATGTAGGCACTTTTTGCTGGCATAACTAGCCAATAGTTGAAATTTCCAGACTCCCAGAAGGAAAGCAGATGTTAGTTATGACCACATTTTTATAAACAATGTAGGCAAGCTGGTGCAGTGTCCCAAGGGGGTGAAACAGCCTTCATCATAAAAGCCAAGTTCTCAAATATCAGCCAAGGACAGTCTTATAGGCAGGCCCTCTTAAACAACAGAGCTGCTATGTTGTTAACTGTCTTGGAAAATTCTCATTCCTCTTTCTCAGTTTTAGGCTGCCATATTGCCATTCCAACTTTCTGAGGTTTTGATTCATTTACTATGAGCCATCCTAACCCTTATTATACCTTAGGTTTGTACTAGATCTTAAGATTTTAACTTTTTTGGGGGCCTTAAGTTAAGGTCTTTAAATATACAAATGGTCAAAGAAAAGTAAGATCTGTTTAACAGTGGAATGGCTCGTCTCTAGACATAGAAATAAGCCTGAAGTTTTCTACCGCCATCAAACTTAAATGATAGCCACAAGACCAGTGTCCTTTTCTAATGTGTTCTTATTCCGTGACTTTTATACTCATGGTTATGTGTGTATTTTTGCATGTCCTGGAGTTAAATCTTTTTTTGTTGTCATTTACTGAGACTTTAGAGCAAATGTGGATTTTCTTTATATGTTTCTGAGTTTTCCTTTTTCATGTACACACATTACTTGTGTATATCAGGAAGAGATAATCTAGAATTGTAAAACATGGAGAATCTCTAGAATATAGCTAAAATTTTTTGTTTGTTGTAGTGGAACAAGTCCAGCTCCTTACGACCATGAAAAGGATAAACAGAAGATAGTATAAGGCATTTATTTTTTATCTATATATGTTTTATTGTCACCCCCCCCCCCCCAAATGATTATTTTCTGTGTAATATAGGAAAGAAGAACAAATCATATAATGTTGTTACTGTCAAAATAGCTTTAGCACTGTTAGGGATAAGGATAATTATTTTTTATTTTTTATTTTTTTACTGGCTTAGTTATGATTTGTTTAATTTTCACTTCAGAAAGCCCTGGACTCCTAAAGTCTTTAGGAATTTGGAAGAATTTGTATAGAGAAGAACATTCTCATGTTCATTAAGCAAATATTTGTGTACAGTACTTCATCTAGTTTAAAATGTCATTAATTTTAAAATTTAAATTATTTATGTACTGCTACTTAGGTAAAAACACTGGCAATTAAATCATCTCTTAGAATAAATTAGAATTAATATTTTGCATTGTCATGAGGACTTTTAAGATCTACTGTTAGCAACTTTGAAATATGCCATTAGGAGCATTGATGATACAGTGCTGTTTTTATTTATTTATTTGATGCGATTAAAAAAAGATTTTATTTACAATTTCCAGAGAGAAGGGCAGGGAAGGAGGAAGAAAGGGAGAGAAACATCACTGTATGGTTGCCTTTCACCTGCCTCCAGCCACGGATCTGGCTGGAGACCTGGCTTGCAAACTGGTTATGTACCTTGACCGGGAATTGAACAGCAACCACCGAGCCACACCAGCAGGGCTAATTGTTTGTTTTTAAAGATAGTGTTCCATTTTAGGTTCTGAAATATTCTTTCTAGTTTGTTACACATCTTAGCTGTATTAATTTTCTGTTGCATGGTATGAGGTATAGGACAGAAAAAGAAGGGCTGAAACTTTCCTCTGTATTCTTAAAGTGCTCTCAAGGGTGCTGTAAACATTACTGAAACGATTTTGCCAATCACAAAATTGTGGCTTAGGGTAGTTTTAAGTAAATTGCTCCAGGTAGCATGACTTGCAAGTGACAGAGATGGATTTTCTTCTTTTTTATGAAACAACTTTGTTGAAGTATGATTTACATCCTTAAAATTCACCCACATAAGAGTAAAGTTCAGTGGTTTTTAGTAAATTGATAAAGTTGTGTAACCACTCCTACAGTCTAGTTTTAGACCATTTTCATCACCCATAAAGGATAACGTGTATCCATTTGAGGGCAAATTCTTGCCCCTACACTCAACCTCAGTCCACGTTTATCTGCTGCCTGTCTATGGGTTTGCATCTTCTGGAAATGTCAGATAAATGGGATCATGTAAGATACCGTCATTTGTGTCTGTCCTTTTTCACTTAGCATACTATTTTTTAACTTTATCCATGTGTGCCTTGTATCAGGATATTCTTTTTTATTGCCAAATCATTATTACATTACGAATATGCCACAGTTTGTTTACCCATTTACCAATTAATGGACAGTTGGATCATTTGCATTTTTCACTCTTAGGAATAATGTTACAAACATCCTTGTACAAAGTCTTAATGTGAACATATGTTTTCATTTCTTTTGAATAAGTAGTGAGGAATGAAATTGCCGGGTCATGAATAAGCCTATGTTGTAACTGTTTCAGAACCTGTCAAGTTGTTTGCCAAAGTGATAGTACCGTTTTACATCCCAGGAGCAATGCATGAGGGCTTCAGTTTCTCCACATTCTGCCAATACCTATTATAACTATTTTCTATTATAACTATTTTCTTTACTTATTTTTTAAAAAGATTTTATTATTTTTTAGAGAAAGGGGAAGGGAGGGAGGCAGACAGGGAGTGAGACATCAATGTATGGTTGCCTTTCACCTGCCTCCAGCTACAGACCTGGCTGGAGACCTGGCTTGCAACCTGGTTATGTGCCCTGGCTGGGGAATTGAATCAGCGAACCTTTGGGTTTGCAGGCCGGCACCTTATCCACTGTGCCACCAGCCAGGGCTTCCATTATAACTATTTATTTTTATTATTTTTATTATTTTTAAAAGATTTTATTTATTATTTTTAGAAAGAGGGGAAGGGAGGGAGGCAGAGAGGGAGAGAGACATCAGTGTATGGTTGCCTTTCACCTGCCTCTAGCTACAGACTTGGCTGGAGACCTGGCTTGCAACCTGGTTATGTGCCCTGGCTGGGTAATTGAATCAGCGAACCTTTGGGTTTGCAGGCCGGCGCCTTATCCACTGTGTCACCAACCAGGGCCCAATTATAACTATATTAATAGATGTGTAGTGTAACCTCATTTTGGTGTTAATTTGCATCTCATAACTCTTGTGACTGAAAAGTTGAGTAACTTTTCATGTGATTATTGGCCATTTGTGTATCTCGTGAAAAGCCTATTCATATATTTTGCTCTAGTTTTAATTTGATAATTTATCTTTTTACTGAGTTGGAAGAGATTTTATATATTCTGGCTCCAAGTTATTTATTCATATATATGATTTGCAAAGATTTTTTACCCATTGTACAATTTATCTTTTCATTTTCTTAGTGGTGTCTGTTGAAGAGCAAAAGTTTTTGATGAATTTCATTTCCCTTTTTTTTTCTTGTATGGATTCTGCTTGTTGTTTCATATTTAAGAAATCATTGATTTTTTGTGTGTATGTGTGTGTATGGTATGAAGTAAAGTTCAAAGCTCACCTTTTCTCATATGGCTGTGCAGTTACTCCAGTACTATTTATTGAAGGGCTATTCTATAAATAATGAATCGTTTTCCTTTTGCTGCAGTCAAGATATTCTCCTAGTCTTTGGCGTTTCTCAATTCATTATGGTGGGAATCTCTTTGTACTTACCCTAGTTTGTGTTTTTATTTGTTTGTTTTTAATCTTTAGGTTAATGTTTTAAAATAAATTTGGAAAGTTTTCATTTATTATTTCCTCTAACATTTATGTTGTGCTTTTTCTAGACCTCTCATTATTTATAAGTCCCCAACGCTCTCTGTTCATTTTCTTCGATATTTTTTTTCTCTTCTTCAGATTGCATTATTTTTTCTTGTCTTTGATTCTCTATGTAATATTGAATCTGCTCTTCAGACCATCTAGTGAGACTTTTCAATTATTATACCCTCAATTCTAAAATTTTCATTTGGTTCTTTTTAGTAGTTTGCATTATTTTGTTGATATTTCCTACTTAGTCATTGTCATCACATATATGATGATATATACATATGATAAAACATCTCTAAATATGATTTTCTTTATTTCTTTGAACATATGTGTAATAACTTCTTGAAGTTTTGATTAAATCCTCTATCTGTTCCCACTTTTAGATACAGCTTCTATTGGCTACTTTTTAAAATAATAGGTCACATATTCCCATTTCCATCTTTGGCTCATAATTTTTTCTTGAAACTAGACTTCTTAAACTTTCAGTCAAGATGGCAGTCTAGGTAAACACAGCTCGCCTCCTTGCATAACCATAGCAAAATTACAACTAAAATATAGAACAGCTATCACTCAGAACTGTCATAAAATTGAGCAGTTTGAAGTTGAACAACTAAGAAATTAAAGAAACCACCTTCATCCAGATGGGTAGAAGAAGTGGAGCTGTGAAACATGCTGGTCCCGCACCCACATGTGGTGGATAAAAATCGGGAGGGATATCTCAGGAGCGAGGGATCCCAGCCCCAACACCAGACCACCCAGCCCAAGATTCCAGTGCTAGGAAGTCCCCATAATTTCTGGCTATAAAAACCATTGGAGATTGAATTGGGGGGACGGGAGGTCGGGACTGCAGGATTTTCAGGTATTTCCTCTTAAAGGGCCTGGCACCACATGTAGATTTACTCAAACTCATATTTTCTGGGCTCTAGCACCAGGAAAGCAACTTGAAGGGCACCCGTGGCATACAGGAGGGAACTGAAGTGCTTGGCATCAAGGTGAGAACTAGGGAACAAATTCCTCTAGGACACAAATGCAGGCATTGGTCATTGTTCCTTTTCTGAGTCCTCAGCCACACAGAGCCACAATGTGGTGGCACCATATCTGAGACTTATCAGCCTGATTCACAGGGTTTGCCTTGCCCTAGCAATTATGTCTGGCTTTGCCCCATCCAATTTATGGGCCCACCCAAACTGTTAATAGTGGCTTTTTCATATGAATAGCTTGGCTGGGCACTTCAGACCTTCCTAAATCTGATCAAACAAGCAGCAGCTGAGCCCACAACCCGATACCTTTTGCTAAGTGGCCCAAGGTCTGGCACTAGCAGTAGCCATTTGAAGACTGCTTTATGGCTTACACCAACTGGCCCCAGACAGAACACAGGTGATGACTGACATTGGTCTGCACCCCCAACAGAGGGTCACAGACCATGTTGGAGCTCTACCACCCAACCACCTGCACAAGCCATGGAGGGAAGTGGTTGGTGGCCAATGGTCACAGCCAGTCCTACCAGCCAACTGGCCTAGGTAAATGCCTCCGGTTAACCTAGGTGAATTCCTCCCATTAAGGCTCAGCTACAGGAGGAGGGCGTACCTTAAGTACCCAGCTTGGTTCATAAAGGAGGCTTAGCCACTGGGCTTTACAGAGCACTTAACTACCTTAGGCCTCACTACTAAGACAGGGACTCAAAGCAGCTGTGGTTAACATATAGAAACAAAGAGAGGCTGACAAAATGAGGAGACAAATATGATCCAAGTGAAAGAACACAAAAAAACTCCAGAAAAATAACAAAATGGGGATAAACAATCTATCAGATGCAGAGCTTAAAACACTGGTCGTAAGTATGTTCAACGAACTTGGTACTTCAGCAGCATAGAAATGGTGCTGTCAGAAATGAAGGAGAAATTAATTGAAATAAAGAACAATTTACAGGGACTCAACAGTGGAGTGGATGAAACCAAGAAATGTGTCAATGATTTGGAACATAAGGAAGCAAAAGACATCCAATCAGAGCAACAGGAAGGAAAAAGAGTTAATAAAACAAGGATAGGATATGAGCCTCTTGGACAACTTCAAGTATACTGACATTCACATCATAGGGGTGCCAGGAAGAGAAGAGAAAGGACAAGAAATTTGAAACCTATTTGAAAAAGTAATGAAAGAAAACTTTTTTAATATGGTGAAGGAAATAGACATATAAGTTCAGGAAGCACAGAGAGTCCCAAATAAGATGGACCTAAAGAGGAGCACACCAAGACACATCATAATTAAAATGCCAAAGGTTAAAGATAAAGAGAATCTTAAAAGCAGCAAGAGAAAAAAAGTTAGTTACCTTTAGGGGAGTTCCCATAAGACCATCAGCTGATTTCTCAAAAGAGACTTTACAGGCTGAAAGGGACTGGGAAGAAGTATTCATGGGATGAATAGCCAGGACCTACCCTGTCCAGGGAAAAGCAAGGATTACCCTATACAGCAAAGCTATCATTTAAAATGAAAGGGCAGATAAAGTGCTTCCCAGATAAGGTAAAGTTTAAGGAGTTTATCATCACCAAACCTTTGTTACAGGAAGTGCTAAAGGGACTTATTTAAGAAAAAGATCAAAACTATGAACATTAAAATGGCATAAATCCACAACTGTTGACAATTGAATTACAAAAGCAAACAAGCAGAACAGAAACAGAATCATGGGTATGGAGAACATTTGGATGGTTGCCAGGTGGGATGGTGAGGGAGGAAGGTTGAAGGGATTAAGAAGTACACATTGGTAGTAACAATAGGCAGGGGGATGTTTAGAACAGCATAGAAATGGAGTAGCCACAGAACCTATGTGCATGTCCTGTGGACATGACTGCCAGAGGGAGAGGTGGGGTACCTAGTAGAGGGGTGCAAGGGGGAAAGAAATGGTACAACTGTATCAGTATAATCAAAATATAATAAACTAGACTCTTTACATAGTATAGCAACTTGATTCTGATTTTTTTTTTTTTTTCTTTAGGTGGTGGTGGTGGTGGTAGTTTCTTTCATTTACTCACTTTTTAAAAGTAACTTTCATGGGTTCTAACTGTAGAATCTTTATACCACAGTGTGTAGCTACTGTTGTATTTCCTCAGTTTTTAAAAAATTCTTATATTTTTTCCCTTGGCTTCCTAGACTTAGCCTGTGTTTGAATTTCTTACTGCTTAGCTAAGGATTTGTTGGTGGTTGTACTTGAATGCTGGAGCCAGTAAACCTTAACTCTCAATCTGGACCCTCTGCTGGTAGACTGTATACATTTTAGGTCACACACTCAAAGTTCAGGCTATTTTCAAGTTTGCCTCCTTCACTTTCTGTTGAGTCTTCTCTGGTCTTTCTGTCCATGCGTGCAGCTTTCTAGTCAGCTTGGGATGTGCGAGAGTGTGCTCTCTGTCAGGTGTCTACTTTTTCGTGGGCATGCTCCCGCCTCCCAATAGCTGTCACTCTTGTAGAGCTGGGGAGCACCTCCTAGCCAGGCTTGTGTGGAGGGCATTAACCATCTCCTCGGAATTTGTGAATTTATCAGGTTCTTCTGTGACTCGTGCTAGGTTCTCCGTTAAATTTCTAGGTAGTCCTCAGACTTGTGGCTTGCCTCAACTGGTGCAATAATCTCAGGCTGCAAGAGTGCGTGTCTTAGATAGTAAAGCAAGTAAAATATAATAAGACTGCTTCCAGATGGGTGTGGGTTTTCTGTTTTCTGTGTAAATCGAAGACAGCTCCCTGCAGCAGGGAAGTACCTGGTTTTCACAGCCAGCCTCACCTCTCTGGAACTACCATGGTGGTGTGGAGTATTGCAGGGTGATGGAGATAGCTCCCCTGAAGATGCCAGACTTCCACTGTTCTTCCCAAGAAGTTTAGTTATTTTTCCTGAGTAAACTCTGATCTTATTTTTTGCCTTTAGTTGATTTCTAGAGCACAAAATGGTTGTCTTTGACAGTTTATTCAGTTCTATAAGTTGTTGTTTGTACCCCTTCACTAGGGAAGACCAACTTCACAAATTGATTGTAAAATTTAGGAATGTTACATGTCAAAGTTATCTCTGTAAATCAGTTTGCACTCAAACAGATTAATTGAATGGTGGCTCTTGTGGAGGGAAGATTGTTTCTTTAGTGAGCCAACCATTTTTGACAAAGTACTTGTATAGTATTCCTTGCTTTGTAACAGTTTTATGAAATAGATACCAAAATTATGATCATTTTACAGATCAGGAAATTTTTCAGTTAGCGATTTGGCTCTTCTTTCACCATCGGTATATAATAGACAGCCCTTGAAACTATTTCTTCTGATTTCTTGTTTTTTTTAATGCTCTATGTACTAGCTTTCCTACCATGTCATAATTACTTACAAACTCTTTGATGAACTTAATGTATTTATTTATGTAGGTGGTCCGTGAAGATAGGACAGGTTGTAACAGTCTTCCTGAATTTTTACTAGAGCTGGAATTCTTTTTTGAAATGATACCCTTAATTTATTGAAGCGCCCCAATTCACTCATGCAGTTGTTAAGCAAATTGGTAAGAGTCAGAGAAAGAAATATCCCAAGGCAGCTTCCTCTGCCAGCTTCCTGTTTTTTTCTTACTCCATAGATGCAGATTCTGCCCAAGAAGCCCCTGCATTGCAGAGGGACTGGAGATCTGTATGATCTGTTTATTTCGCAATTGACAAGGGTAAGGGGGCTTTTATGGGGGAGGCGCATGGGTGCCCCGAATTTAGCTTTATGAAGCTGGGATAACATTTATTTTGGGACTACTTAAACTTAGTATTTTAAAGAACTCTTCTATGAATTCGGTTTGTCCTAAATCAGTGTCAGATTATCATATTAAAGAACATTTATTATAATGTTCCCCCACCCCCTCCTTAAGTCCTGTTCAGAAAAAGCCAGACAAACATGATTTCATGCTTCTAAAATTCCAAATC
Source organism: Noctilio leporinus (assembly GCA_004026585.1). Taxonomy (NCBI): domain Eukaryota; kingdom Metazoa; phylum Chordata; class Mammalia; order Chiroptera; family Noctilionidae; genus Noctilio; species Noctilio leporinus. Next base: position 28,158 of record PVIW01007601.1, read on the forward strand.
TGGGATCATGTAGAATATAAATAATATTGAATAAAATTCCAAATCTGAGATCATTTAGAATATAAATAGTATTGAATATATGTAATTAAAATTTCACTGCAATGAAAATTTTGAAAGGTTTTAGGTAAATGTATTTTTATAGCCCATCATAGTTCTTCTTTATTAATCTGCTCTGTTCCTTTTCCATAAATCTTTCAATCTGTAGAGTGAAAAAGGGACTTGTGGATATGCCATAAACATTGTGGGTGGCCGTGCTGTCTTTTTATTGCTGCTGAAATGTAATACCTATTTCCTTGAATTGTATGTTTACCCTAGATGTTGAGTTGTATTTTCAGACTATCCTCTGTTTATTAGTGTAGGTGTAAACATAGTTGATGAATCTTATGGAGCCAATATTAAGTATTATAGGTCTCACTTGGCAGGTTTATAGAGTAAGTGCCAGAAATGGTGGTATTAATAAAAGGATAGGATTAAAATAGGTTTAATGTTCTTTTAAAATTGCAGAAGGATCGGGCAGATGATTTTAGCTTTGATGGGTAGTTGAGAAGACTTGACTTGGTGATGGGCCTATTTTTATTTTTGAGGCTATTGTTCTACCTGGTAGTAAAGTAGCTTTGTTTATCTACAGAAGTAATGTACATTTTTGTCATTTAAATGGATATTTTGAATATTCTGTACCTCTCATATTTTAAATGGTCTTCTTTAAACATTTAATGTATATATTTTAAGAATTCAAAATATTGTATGTATTTTCTTTACCATTATTAATAAATGTTCCACTTTTTAGTGCAAACATATTGGAAACTATTTTTATTCTCTACTTCTTAAGTGACTGTTTTTTCTGTTTTCTTTAAGCCATAAGGATGAGTTTACCATTATTCCTGTACTGGTTGGAGCTCTGAGTGAGTCAAAAGAACAGGAATTCGGAAAACTCTTCAGTAAATATCTAGCGGATCCTAGTAATCTCTTTGTGGTTTCTTCTGATTTCTGCCATTGGGGTAAGTTCTAGATTTTAACATATCATGGTAGCTATTATATACTGTGGTTAAAGGAATCTTCTTTCTAATCTCTGATTTTCATTTCTCTATCACTTTCCTTAGAAGGTTTTACTTCTAGCAGCAATGTTTAAAAGTGAATAAAAAGTCTTTTGGTCATTTAAAAAGGATCAGATTATAATAGTAGATTATGGATACATTTCCAAAGGCGACTGGTATAATTGGATTCACACCGTGAGGGCGTCCTTGCTTAGACACTTACATTAGTAGGCGTTAAGATCTTCTAACCCCATTTCTAGGCAGGGTTGTGTGGCAGATACCTGAAGTTGGTTTTGTGGTGGATAGAACAAATTTTCTTCTCTAGAACATGGAAGCTCACTGTGCAATGGCAGCCCTTTCCCACATTTCTCTGTTTCATAATTAGTCTTTTTTCTTTCTTTTATTCCTTTGATGCTTAAGTTTTGCCTATGGTTGCCATCAGCTTAGAGCTATCCTCCAAAGACTAACATGTTGGCTGTTAGCAGTGTGGTCTTTGTTGGGAATGGATCATGAGGGCAAGGGCTCCTGAGTGCTTTTTATTACTGTTGTGAATTAAAAGAATAAGGGAACTTCACAGTGAATATTGATCATGAAGAAAGTGAGACATTTGCGGGTGCCTCTTTTTAGTATATTTTGATTTTTGAATTCTTTGGACAAAATTTGCTTATTTACTGTTCTAGACTGTTTCTGAATTCTCTTCCTTGTAGGACATACCTTCAACTTGTGTGTTCACTGGTTTAAGGGTGCTACTATCTGTTCATCCTTCAGTTATTTCTTTGATTATAAAGAAAGCATAAGGTACAAGACCATCAATTTTAAGGTAGAGTACTAGAATGGCCTAATAAACATTCTCAGTAAGATATAGGGAGCCCTGGCTTTTTACATCTTACCCCATTTATTGCCAGAGTTGATTCAACACGTATCTGACTTGCTAGGCTGGTATTTTGTTGTCGTATGTTGTGCTATAAGAGGCCTTGAGATTTTAGTTCAAGAGAACCATCCTCCCTAATGGTATCAATAAATATTTTTATTTAAGGCACTAATTTCTCAGTTGGGATGGATTGTACTCCAGGGGGCATTTGGAAATGCCTAGAGACATTTTTGATCATCACAACTGGGGTGGGATGGAAGTGTGGGATGCTTTTGGCACCTAGTGAATACATTCCATTCCAAGGAAGTTCCTAAATAAACATCCTATAATAAGGCACAGGAATGCCCCCTACATCAAAGAATTGTCCTGCCCAAAATATCAGTAGTGCTGAGGTTAAAAGTCCTTGTTTAGGGTATTTAGGTAGCTGTGCTACTTTGCCCAACTTCCTCAGAGGTGCTCAGGGTTCTTAGCGATGAGTCCTATTGGCTACCTTTGGGAGATGTTATTTTTTATGGCTATAAAATATAAGTATATTTTAGTGGTACCTTGGTACTCATCGTTAATCTGTTCTGGAACTTGTGAGAAGTGCCAAAACCCATGAGTTACCCAGTATCGAATGATGAAGCATGTTCTTTTGCGGAGCATTGTCATGACTCAATACAAGTTATGGTAAGTGAGACAAGTCCCAAGCAAGTGCTGAGTTGTGAAACTTTTTTTCTCATCAAAATGCGATGAGTACAGGGTTTGATGGGTTCTGAAGCTAATGAATACTGAGGTATGACCACACTTATGTCTGAGGGCTAGGTAAATGCTTAAAAAGGGTTTCTTGGGAATTCTGAAGTTTAGTAATAGTTAATCTTAAAAATTAAGGTATGTCATATTGAAAAAAGGGCTATTTTTCTTTAGTACTGTAAATTTGCATTGGTTATAATGTTTTAGAAGTTACCAATTCATGGAGCATTTGCCCCATCCCTCATCATTTTTTAGTCACTTATGAATCATTTTAAATCACTCTGTGATTTAAATAATTAGTTTCCTTTGATACAGTTTTTCAATGTGTAAGCTGTTCTGCTAGGTTGGCACCATGTGTAAACACAGCATACATCCACATAAAGTATCAGTGGACACCTTTATATTACTCTTTTCTGTGGTATCATCCTTTTTACTTTACTAATGCATTTGAAAGTAAACAAACCCTACTGCACTACTATATTTAAATACAGTGTTGAGGGAAAATGAATTTGTTTTACATTCTTCCTAGATTCTCAGAAAATCATTTAAGTCACTTGGTCTAGTTTCTTGAAAATTTGATATTTAAATTGTAAGATAAAACTTTCTGGTCATATGTTAGCTGTGGGAAACTAAATATAGACTAAAACATTTATATTTACATTTGGTGTTTAAGTAATAGAACTTTTCCAGCTGTTTTTTGACTATTACTATTACTAACAATATTCATCAAGTGTTTACTTTGCACTTATGGAAAACATTGTGCTAATTCTTATTAGGAAATTTGAGTGAGGTTTGGGGGTAAGTTGAAGGTGTTACATGAACGCTATCAAAATTGGTGGTGTCTTTTCTACAATAGTAATAGCAATTGTTACTTTTGTAAAGTAGTATTTATTTTCTATTTAACATGCCTATTGAAGTAAATATGATTCATTGGCTAGTTATGGGTTAAACTGTCTTAGAAATTGTTTCATATTTCTCAGATTCAAGCTTTGGTGGCATTAGTCATCTTTTCTAAATTAATAAGTGCTATATTCCCATCTCAGATATCTAGCTTTTTTTCATAAAGATAATACTCATTGTTTTATCTTTTTTTTTTTTTAAGATACTATTCAGTTTGATTTTATGTGCTTAAGTAGTGATAACACTGAATTCTAAATCATTCCACAGGAAAGGTTCAATTCCTTAAGTACTTAAGAGACTTAAAACTTTTCTTGTTAGACTCTAACATATTCCAGTTTCTAAATAGCTCGTATTTTTTTACATATACATACGTACATACATACACACATACAGTGGAATTTTTTGTTTTTGTTGAATACTATATTCAAGTACTGGCAGTGGTATTTTTTCACTTCTAGTCATTATTTCCTTTTATATATTGTCCAGCTTCTGTGAGACACATAGTGAGAAACTTAATGAGGCAGTTGAGAGACCTATATGTAGTTGGAAGAATTTTGCCTTGTTGACCTTAGTTGTTAGCCAATATCCATTTACATGAATGACTTTCTTTTTTAAAAGTGTATTTTGCTTTAAAGATGTTCATGTTTCAGATCGCATTTCGCTTTACTTATACTTGAAAGAGATATTAGAGAGATACAAAGTAGACAGACTAAAATTACTCTCATTTTCTTCTTGGGTGAGATGAGCAAAGGGAGAGTTGGGAACCCAGATTCTGTGTGTCCCTCTTTCAAATGCACCTGCAAAACCCCTGCATTTCAGCTCTTGCCTTCTGTCTTACCAGTCAGCGCAATAGGATGATGTTTTCCTGCCAATACTTCAAGGATCCCACCTCTTTTCATCTTTCTTGTTACTATCAGGGAGAGTGACCTAAGTGAAAAGACATTTGTTGCTAATATTTGATTTTTACCTTGGTTAAATCTATGCTTTGTATACTTACCAAGTTCTACATCCTGTAGGATGGCTCCATAATAGGAGAATTTTGTTGGGCCTATTTTATTTATTTATTTATTTATTTATTTATGGCATGTATTTTGAAAAAAATTTTATTGTTGTTGTATTACATCCATCCCCTTTTTGCTCCTCTCTGTCCCCCTCCCCACCCACTCATTCCCCCCATTTTAGTTTTTGTAATTAGTAGAATTTTTTTTTTCAAAGTTTCATTTTATTCTTTTTCGTATATACTGTTAGTATTTATGTTTCCAAATTTAGACTATTCATAGCTTTCATTAACAAAATTTTCAGTTAACTTTATAAGGTTACTATGTGAAACTGGATCTAACAAATTGATTATTTAAAAGTAAATTTATGCTTTTATTTAATTTTCCTTTTATAGTGGTTTTAAGTACAAATCAATTTTAATAAATCTGGTAAATATCAATGATAAATTATGTTACTTTATTAAAATATGAATAAAATTTACTTCTGTCACTTTAGCAATTTTGGCTTTTTACCTATAAAGGTACATTTGTCTAGGGTTACATTCTTTCTTTTTCATAAATATATGCCACCTATTAAAAATGGTATCCTCCTAAATATTTATATCTTTATCCAGATTTCTTCTTTAATATGTATTAAAAGGTGATTACTTATGCATACTCTCCTTCCTTTCTGTTGTTAGTATCCTGGGATATGAGGGTATTACTATTTTGTAAATACTTAATTTAGTTGAAGTATAAGTGACCTAATTCCTGAGGTAGATCTTACTCTAGCTTAGATTTATACATAATGCTTTCACATATATAGGTTTTGATCTTTTGCAAGTTTGAGAGAAGTCTAATACTTTTACATTATAACTCAGATTTCAGAATGAAAGGACTATATAGTGTTTTGCTTATCAAAATGATTACTTGTTTTATTATTTGGTGCTACTCAGAATATATTTCTTTTGTGAAATACATATATTTTCTTTGATAGTGATATCAATTTTGAATGTCCCCAGTTTTAGTTCTTTAGCAATCTACCTCACAGGTTCTAAGTTTTACTAAAATATTTTAATATGTCTAAACATATAAACATAAAGTGATTAAGCCTGTGATAGTTAAAAAAAGTGATTAAGTCAATGTATAGCAATAGTTTTAACTGGACAAATGTCTGAAAGTCTGTTACCGACTGATCTTTTGAGGGCTTTATAGATCAATTTTCCAAGCTCATTATTTAAGTCTGCAGTCACATAACTTAATGTTGAGGTAATTTTTAAATTTTTTTACTTTTTGTTCGAGGTACTTTAAAAGCAGTGTTGGTTCTTGTACCATTCATTGTTATGTTTGTCCTCATTAGTTGTGTGTGAAACAGACATCCCTGGAGCTTATTCTCCACACTCTGTGAATCCACTCATTAATCACCAGTCACCTTTGGAGATGGGAAAATTACTTACCTGTATTTCTTTTTCTCAGAAAGCGTGCTCTGGAATGGATTCACAAATGAGCTACCCTCCTTCCCTCAAAAGAGTAAGGTTTCTGCTTTACAGGATTTTTTTTTCTTGGGTTATTTTTTCTCTCATCTTTTGAATTTGAAAAGAACTGAGGGAAGGCACCTGAAGAAACTACTGACATACTCACTAGGGGAGTTCCAAAGCTTGTGCTGCCCCTAGGGGTGGTGTCAATGGCTCTTAAAGCTAGAAAGCTCATACTTGGAGTTGAAACAGGGGCTCAAAGAATCCATTTTCCCAGTGTACCTTCTGAAAGGATAAGTTTCAGGTAAGTAATTTTCTCTTACTACGTGATATGCCTTATTCATACTTGTAAAAGTGCAGTTCTCCAGGTGCCTACGCAACTTACTTGTTCAGTTTAAGTGGATAATCTTTAGTGAATGTTAGAAATATTGCAAAACAAACTATGCCTGTCTGCGAGGTACGTGAAACAATAATATACTATAATCAATAATGAATATGTAGTTAAAGGTACATTTATGATTAGGGTATTATGATATTGTCATTTACTTCTTACTAAATTAAATCTTGATAAACTTGTTTGAGTAATTAGAAACAAAAAAGATCTTTTGAACTCAAATTCCAAGCAGTGTTGAGCATGTACATGTGTCTACACACACATAGTCACACATACATGAGGACTAGAATGATGGCAATTATTTACTTTAAATTAGATGTTTTCTGTATGTACCATATATTGACCAGAATAAATTACTGAAATAATTTTAAAATACTTGCACAATAAAAAAAAATTATTGTGACAGTTTGAGCTGCTATAAGTAAGATTTTTTTTCAGTGTAGTAGGTATATGTAGTATAGACGTGGCTTCTTAACAGGTACTTTCTTTAGAGTTCGTCAGATATTTCTACTCAGTTCTTCCAACTGTTAGCTCATTGATTTGCTGTGTCTTTTTGCCTTATTAAATTACACGTTGATTTAGTCTTTTAAAGTTTCAAACATTCTATGTACTTTTACTTCAGAAGTAAGTTTTCAAGTGCAACTTACCTTTAAAGTGGTCTGTGTGAACAAGACATTTAAAAGTACAGCTACCCTTTTCACTTAGGATTAAGGCAGGTTTGGCCACCTTCAACCATTTGAAACAGTAGCCCTGAACTTGGCGATAAGCAAAATAGACTTTTGAGTAGCAAATGGCGATCACAAAGTACATGCATTTTTCTCTGCACCCAAGAGTAGTCTTCAGAAAAGACAGTTAAATCCTGGTCACAGGGATTATTGATAGTTAAAACTAACAGCTGTTTCTAAAAGAAGGAACAAAGAATGCATTAGTATATACCTGAAGCAGTTCAGGCTCAAAGAATATTCATCTTGATTTCTTACAAGGATATTATTCTTACTTGAGTGCTTGAGTTGGAATTTTCTTGTCTAAGATTAGTCATGTAATTGTTCCTTCAAAGGTTTTGGGCTGCTTTATCAAAAGAACTTGAAATAGAAATAGAGTTTAATAACTATTTGAATCAATGAATTATTGTGACAGATTTTTTAGATTTGAGCCTATTGTGGTCAGTCAGTCACCTGGCAAATAGGGAAATGGGGTAAATGATATCTTCTTAATTCTTAGGTAGAAGGAAGTACATACATCCTTTAAAGACAAACAAATCTGTACTTAATCCTAAATTTTGAAATGTCTGAATTATTTAATATAGTGTCATTGAGTGAATAACTGACACAGTTTAAACATTTTTTTAGTGCAAGGACTACAATGGATCTCAGTGTTTGTAGGAAAGGTTTTCATATTCAGAAAGCAGATAATTGTCTCAAAACATATTGCTTGATTCTAGGATATTGTATAAGATGTAATATTGATTTAGTAATGGCTCTTGGAGTAAAATAAGAATTGCCACATTGAGTAATGCTACATAGTCACGTAGATGAAAAGTTGAAGTGTGACAGTTAAGGAAATATGTATATTATAGAAAGATGACCATCAAAGATGACCAGCACCAACAAGTAAATGAAAATTTAAGAACTGTGATGTCTGGTTTTTCAAAAAGATATCAGAAGGGCTCTATAACTTTGCACTGCTCATTATTTATAAGATGGTATTTTTTAGCAAAGTATGAGGATAATAATTGAATGTAAACTTGCTCTAAAAATGAAACATAAGACACATAATGTGTACATGCATGATTGGTGTGCTGTAATACCTTTAGAAAGGCATGTGGTGAATCCTTTAAAATAAGGAAATAATAAAAGTAGTTCTTGGAAATAAAGATGTTGCTGAAAAGAAGTTTAGATGCAACACAATCAGTATAATAACAATCCATAACAATTAGTTATGTAGGTTTATAATATGTTTCTTTTGGTTTGTCCATAACTTCAGTAAGAAGAAAAGTTTATTTCCTCAATCTTTTGTTTTCTCTCTTCTTTTTGAGCTTCTTCCACTTTATCCCCTGTTTGGAGAACAGCTAGACATTGAATGTTCTGTGCTTGTACCCTTACTGAGATTTTATCATCAGAGTAGGACTATCTGTTATATTCTTTTGTGAATCCTGTTTGAAGGCACTTTTCATTGATACTTTTCCAAGTAGAAAGTTTTGTGAAAGTGAGGTAAAATTTTTTGAGGTCATGAAAATCACACACACCACATGTATCTCTGATCTACACATTGTTTCCTATAAAAGAGATGAAATCTTTGCATTTGTAAACAAAAGCTAAGCTTTCGTTGACTTGTTACATTGAGACAGTTTCCTTAAACCAAATTTTCTTGCATCATATTCTTTGGGTTTACTTTTCAATATAGACTGGTATATTTAATAATGCTTCTTACTTTTAAGCTGTTTTGTTTCTTTAGTCTTTTGTATTGCTTGTGACTGTAACGTTTTACCATTTGAAATAGTTTTAACATCATAAAACACTGGTGATATATCATTTCTTTATTATCTTCCCAAATATGCCTTTTATTTTTATGTACAAGGGCTTTTGGGAATGATTCTCTCAGAGGCTTAAGCTGTGCTTTGCCTTCCTTGAGAATTGAAATTATTTGGTAAGCGCTTGCTTTCTTTTTAGCTTCTAATTTTTCCCTATTTTATTTTGTACATGATATTTGTTTCAAGGTCAGAGGTTCCGTTACAGTTACTATGATGAATCCCAGGGGGAGATTTATAGATCCATTGAACATCTAGATAAAATGGTAAGTCTTTCAGGTGTGGGGTTTTAATGGTCTAAGATTTCTTCTTTAATTACAGATTAGTGATTCAAGACTCAAAATGTTGAAATATACAATGGATTAATAATTCTTTATCTTAAAATGTGAAAAATATAGTTGTAATAAGAATATGATTATAAAAATAACCCCTGTTCTATTAGTAAAAATTTCCTTCATCTTAATTTTATTTGGTTAATGAGACTACTTAATAATAATTAGATACAGATGTTAGATACTACTTGGAAGTGTGTGTTAGTATAAGGGACAACAGCATCCTAATGCCAATAGTTATTGCTAAGCAGAAATAATCAGAGCAAATTCTTGGTTTATTTTATTATTTAATTCTAGTTTTGGCCATTTACATTTTTCTTAAATGGAATACAGTTTGTTATTTTAAATAGAATTTTTAAATGACTTTGTCTTCACCTGGCCCAGGAATACTATAGATATTGATTCTATTGCTTTTTCTTGAGGTAGTATGGTAGTCATAGTACTTCTTTAGTATTTAAAAACTCATATAATTTATTTTGGTATCTACTCATAAACAGAATATATAAACCTATCAGGTATATCACGAACTTGCTCTGACCTTTGACAGATCCTTTGAATTCTGTAGTCTTCAACTCATCATCTCCTAGATTGGAGTGTTGGAGTAGATGGTCTCTAAATTGCCTTTAAACTTTATCAGCATTTAAGTCTATGATTTGTTAAAACCAACTTTACCATTGTGTTAAAAGCTTTGTGGGTATGTTTTAGTATAAGAATATTTAGTCTACAGAAGATAAAACATTGTAGTAAGAAGTCTGGATCTGAATGCATAGATTGATTATATTGCATAGTACATTTTATTAAAAGCTGGATGGAGTGAATTCAAATTTAGTTACTTAGATTTTATTTAAAATTAAAATTTATCTTGTTACTCTAAGTGCAATTATGGCCTAATACTTTTGCCTTTGGGATTTTGTCTAAATTTTAGTTTACTGCCTTTTCTTTTGGCTTTATTATGTTGTCATTTCAGTCATTTGATTCTTTTTTGACTTCTAGTTCTAATATTTTTCTGAAGTTTGTTATTAGTTGCCTCAGAAAACTCTTCTGGTTATTTCATCCTTTTTTTCCTTTATACAGCAAGTGCTTAATAGGTGTCTGTGTGTCTCGCACACTGTTGCAGTATTGATGTTATTAAGAAGAGAAAACATGGCCTCTGACTTAGTGGAACTTACAGTCTAGTCTTTGAATAGACTTAAAAAGAAGTTATTATAGAGATATAAGAGAGATTTAGGTGTGGGCATATTGATTTCCTTACTGTTCCTCAGAAATGCCATATATGTGCCTAGCTTAAGGCTTTAGTCCTTTTTGCACTTGACTGTGTCACTTATCTTATGGCTTTGATGAGCTTTCATCTTCCCAATGAAGCCTACTGACCACCTTATTTAATTTTGCATCCCGTACACTCAATCCACCTTACTTTGCTCTACTTTCTCTTCTAACAATCTAAAAATTGTACTTGTTTATTACAGTTACGTTAGGTAGGATATTTTTTTCCCACTGATGTGTCTGAACTGCTTAGAATAATTAATGATTTGAACATAAATAGGTGCTTAATAAATATTTTTCAAATGAATGAATTATTGCATATGACCTTTCAGTATGCATAATTAAGTTACCCTAACACTAAATGAGAAAGATATAAAATGAAAGTATTTTATAACAAAATAATATTTAATAATATATATATCCAGGCACAACTCTTATTAGTAAAGACATAATGAAATAGATGCTTACACACATAATATCATTAACGTAACAACTACAAATTGGAACTGTACACAGTTATTTTGTTTTCGACTCATGTTACTAAGTTGCGTTACTGGATGACTTGATTTTCCAAATAGTGATCAATTCCGAGTAAAGCTGTAAACTAAACAAGGTATATAGTCTTCCTTCCTTTTATAAGATGGTCCCATTACTGGGAAATCTGTGTGTTAAAATCGTAAAACTCTTTTTATGTGTGAAATGAAGTTAAAAGGTAAATAATTATAAGTAGGTTTTTCACCTACATGGACATGTGACGTGTCATGGGATGAGAACAGTACTTTGTGTGTGGGATTGCCTTGTATTGCAGAATATATCAGCATCCCTGGATTCCACCCACTAATGCCCCAATAGCATCTTCTTATCATTGGGACAACCCAAAACTGTGGCCACAATTTTTCATTATGTCCCTATAGCGAACAGTTGTCCTGTGAACTTACCCTGTGTTAATTTATTGTTATGTGACTGTGACTTAGTATTTGTTGGTGATAACCTCCTCTATTAGTTTATAAGCTTCATGAGGTCAGGACCTTTGTCCATTTTGTATCAGCATGTCGTATATTTGTTGGATGAATCAATGGAAGAATGGATGGGGGAGTGGTGAGAAATGAAGCTAGAACAGACTGTTTAAAGAAAAGTAGGAAAGTGATAAATTAGATTATATTTCAATAGATCATAACTGCAGGGGAGCAGATGGGTAGGAGGGATGCCAGAAGAAGTGAAGAGATTAGTTGAGTAATTCAGGTGAGAAATGGTAATTTAGACAGTGGATGGGGTAGTGATGGTAGAAGAGAGGGACAGTGAATGTATTCAGTATATTTAAAACACAGATCTGTGATAAGACTTGGAAAAGGAAGTATCAAGGATGGCTCCTAAATATCTCATTTATGCTACTGGTAGGGCATTGGTACTCACTTAGGTCAGACACACAAAAAGATAGCCTCACATTTTTCAGTAGGTAAGAAGATCAGGAATCCTATTAGAAAATATTTGCTGTTGCCTTTAAGATACCCAAATAAAGATGTCAATCAAGTAGGCATTTGGATTTTCATTTTACCAGTTACTTTTCTAAAAACATTTGATTTATTATTTATTTATTTATAGAGAGACAGGAAGGGAGGGAGAGAAAGAAGGGGAGAGAATTATCGATGTGTGAGACAAACATCAGTCACCTCTCGCATGCCCCCAAACTGGGGACCTGGCTTGAAACCCTGGCATGTGCCCTGATTGGAGATGAACTGGCGACCTTTTGGTTTGCAGGTTGGCACTCAGTCCACTGAGCCACACCAGCCAGGACTGCCTGTTATTTTCAAGTGCATTTACAGTGTAGGTGCTGGTGAAGAGAATGGCAGTAAACAACCAGATGTGCTCTCATGGAAATTTTGCTTTAATGGGAGGGAGATACGCATGTTTAAAGAAAGGTAAGGATGTACGTATATAAGTTAGTTGCTAATAGTGATGTGTGCTATACAGAAAATCTTAGAAGGGTTTTTGAGATAGTAAGCGAGTCAAGGCTGATTGGAAGAACTTCCTTTTGGAGGAACAGTAAATAGAAATGTTGAGGAATCAAATAATGATCACAGGAAGGACCTTCTAGACTGAAGGAACTGCCAGTGTAAAGACCTTAAGATGGGAAGTTGCTGCAGTGTTAGGAGAGAAAAGGCTGGTGTTGCAGGAACATAGTAGGTAAGGATGAGAAAGGTACAAGCTGTGATAAAAGAGATAGGCAGGGATCAGATAGTGCAGAGCTTTATATTCCAAGGTAGGAATTCTTGTAAGTGCAATGGGATTTGAGATGATGTAAATTTACGTGATTCGAAAGGTTACCATGGCTGTTGTAGAGAACAGGTTCTACAGCAGTGCCAGGAGTAGTAACAGTGGGTATTGGCAGTAGTTTAGGGAAGAGATGATAAATGGTAATTAAAGCCAGGACAGACATGACATTATCTACTGTAGTAATCGTTAATCATTAATCAGTTATATTTACAACTGAAATAGTCTGTGAAACTTTTTCAGAATCAACTTGCTCATGCCCATCCCTGCAGATCCTCTTTCATTAGGTTGGAAAGAGCCCCAAACTCTTTATTCCTAAGATACTTCATAGGAAAGTTTTTACCACTATGGTTCCTGATACGTTGAAGTGGAACAAAATGCCCTTATTTTCTGTAATATTTAGCTATTTAAATCATTTACAAACTTTAATCAGGCAACATTTAATTTTTCAAGTGTAGGAATTTGTAAATCAATAAATGATGCTTTTAGCATAAGGAAGATGCTTTCCTTAAAACAGTTGGTTTACCTGTTGTCCTTAAGTGAGTGAACATAATAGAACTCTCTAGAATTATGTTCACATATAAGTACTTTAATATTCTTCATTATTCTACATTTGTGGCATATATACACATCCGTACTTAACAATTCTTTTAGCTTTTCTACTAACTCAGTGTTGATTGTTAATTTACATTAAGAGTACTCTTTTTGTCTCCCTTGATGTGTATGATTAGTTAGATAGGCCTTGGTTTCTTTCTTTGAAGCAAAGCAAAAAGGAGTATCATTTACCCATTAGCCCAATTCTCATAACTTTTCTGGAAAATGCTGCCTTTTCTCTTAGCTAAGTCTTTGGAACTTCAAAAAGTATAAGTATTAGTATAAGCTAATCTGCATCTGATTTACCTTACTTTAATGTCAGAGTTACCAGAGCTTAACATTAAAATTTTTATTTAAATAACTTGGAATGTAATTTCTGAATAATTACTTTATATAATATACTTGATTTTAATGTTTGATATAACACTTGGAGTTGACTTTTGTGGTCCATTTATTGGAGCATATTTATATATAGAATTTTTAAATGGCTTATAAGTGTTCTGTTCTTTTATTATTGTTAATAATACAAGGTATAAATCAATTCTGGGAATTAGAATAAATACTAAGAATGGTTAGCTCTGTTTATATACTCATATAAGTATGTTTATACATATGTGCATATATGTGTACTCACTGTTAGGGAGACTTTTTCTTTTTTTTATTTAGGATTTTATTGACTTTTAGAGAGAGAGAGAAATATCAATTGGTTGTCTCACACACCCTTAATTGAGGACCTGGCCTGCAACCCACGCATGTATCCTGCATGGGAATTGAACCAGCAGCCTTTTGGTTTGTAGGCCAGCGCTCAACCCACTGAGTTACATCAGTCAGGGCTAGGCAGACCCTTATATGATGTGTTTTCCTAATTGATTTATGTAACCAAATGGTGAATGTGTCTCTATGTCTCTATAGATTCCTTTTTTAAAAGTGTTGGTTTATGTTATAACTAATCTTATTCTTTTGAGAACCAGAATCTTAGTTCGTATGTGCAATCTTTTCAGAGCAAATAGTGTGATGGTTCTCTATATAAGTATTACAAAATATATTAGCAATTTTAAATTATAATAATTACACATTCTGAAAGGTGTATAGAATGAAAAAGATTTTTAAGTATAAAATTTTAGACTTAACCTGTTTGTGGTGTTTATTAAGTTTTGGTTCTTTTTGTTACCAGAAAAGTCTTACTAAATGTAGTTATTAAAAAAACTAGAAAATACATGAAAGTATTTCCAGGTTCTAAAAGCAAAAGAAAAATAGCTATTTTTCTTAACAGAATGTTTATGCCTGTAGCATTTGAATATCTTGGAAATTATGTTTAAAAACATAAATAAAAGATATATATGTTTTTCATATACATATATGAAAACTAGGGATCTTTCAAATGATGTGTTGTGGGGTGGGTGGAAGGTTGGTAACTAATTATAGGAGATAAGGATTTTGAAAGTTACAATGTTATCAGCCATTGATGTTTTTTGGTAATTAGTACTTCATAATTTCAGTAGTAACAGTGAAGAAAGCAGTGTATTTTAAGCCATTGATTTTTGCTAACTTTTTAGAGTAACGCTTGAAAATTTAGCTATATTTTATATATATTCCATGATCACATGTTAATTTTTCTGTACGACATTTGATGTAGACCAAAGTTTCAGTATGGATATTAGCAAATTATTTATGATTTGGCAGAGAGCATCTGAAAATGTCATTGTAGTCATCCTTATAACTTTTTACCTTGTACATTTTTTAGTAGTCACTTCATTTTCTTTGAACTTCAACTAATTTTCCCTTCTTCCTACTCTTTTGAAAGTGAATTTTTTCATATTTTCCTACTCATATTGCTTTTTTTTTTTTTTTTTTCATATTTCTTTCTCTTGAATTTAGACCAATAATTTCTTTCATAGTCTTCAGTGCTGTACTTTTAAAACATCATCTTTAAGATAGCTATTTAAAATAGCTATATCGTCTTTAGGATAATACATTGCTTCTTAGCAGTGATATCTTTAGGGTGACTTTCTTTCCCCATAAAATTCCTTTTACTTTAAGATTTTATCTTGATGCCTGTTACAGAGACCAGAATATTTCTTCCCTAAATGTGTACCCATCTCTCCAACATAAATGTATGTACTTAAAAAGTTAAATCCTAGTGATTTGATAATATGGTGATTAATTATGTGTTCATAATTAAAAGACATGATTCTAGTCTTTATTTCTGAAAGGCCTTTAAACAAGTTTTGCTCTTCTTTTGTGTTTGTTATTGCAGAGGGAGATTTCTTCTAAGTGATAGTATTTAAAATTAAAGTTTAAATATTTTATTATACATAAACTTTTAAAAAGGGGGAAATATTTGTTGTGTAACCAAAGTCCTGAATTTGCAGTTCTGTCTATTAAAACCTCCTATTTAGTTTAGGATTGCCATTGGGATTTGACATTGCAAGCTTTTACCCAGTTCTTGGAGAGTGAGCACAGTGATAGATTCCCTCTGCCCTTGTCCCCCTCGGGGGAGAGAATTAGCATTTAGTCAGAGGATTTCTTGCTGAAGCGACTAAATTCCTTATAAATCCAGCCTGATTAGTATCTTAGAGCTGAATGGTTGGTGACCTGCCTCACTGCTTCATATTAGGGTTAAATTCAGGGGAACACGTACTCCATATGCATGTTCTAGGCAAGCTTTCCATTGCCTGGACCTTAGATTCACTGATCATATCTTACAGTATTTTAATAAGTAGAAAAATTAATTAGGTATATTTGAGAAACATTTTATCTTTCATCATCTTGAAATTTTGGTGATAGTAATATCAAAATTGTTAGCACCAAAACAAATACACGCAAAAGCATATTTGCCAGTGTTCTTTATTAAAGGATTTTGCAATTTTATTGTCATTATTGCTGTTTGTGTACATTAATTTAACTGTAAAGCCTTAAACTATTCTCCTTTATAAAAAGGCATACCTCTTAAGTATTATATTCTTCAGAGAGTGTAATGAAATTGATTCTTGCTCTGGTAGATATATAACACGCTTCAGGGAATTAAAACTTTAACTTTAATCCTTAAACAATTATTTATTGTTATAATTTAACCGTTATCTCTTCATTTTGAACACACTATAGCATCTTCTCTGCATTTATAACTTTATATCTTTTTGGTCAGTTGCTTCGAATTGTCTTCTAAAGTGGGATCATTAGTTTCCTTCTCTTTGAATTCCTCATGTCAATATACAAGTTAGTTAAATTTGTTAAAAAAAAATGTGCTTTGAGATTTTAATATTAAAACATGTTGGAAACTCAGTGTCACATAATATATTAGTGTAATTCTATTTAAGTAAGCTGTCTTAGACTTCATCCAAAAGCATTAAAAGTTCTCATATAATATGCATACTATATTATTTAAAGAAATTACTTTAAAAAGGGTTGTTATACTATACTAAGCAGAGTAGTCAATGAGAAAGAACCCAGGATTAGAGATTTCGAGGCAAGATTTAACCTTTTGTTATGTCTCAATTTTTTTTTTACTCTTTAGGGAGTTATAGCTTGATTACCTGCATTTATGGAAGAGACTTGTTATTCATTTCTATATTACTGCTTGAGTTGGATATATATTGTGTGATTTTTCTTTGTATCAGAATTATTATACTAATTGTTTATCTTAGGTATAAGTTTTTTAAAAAGATTTTATTTAGCCCTGGCTGGTAGCACAGTGGATAAAGGCGCCGGCCTGCGAACCCAAAGGTCGCAAGTTCGATTCCCCAGCCGGGGCACATAATCAGGTTGCAAACCAGGTCTCCAGTCAGGTCTGTGGCTGGAGGCAGGTGAAAGGCAACCATACATTGGGAAAAAAAAAGAAAAAAAAAAAAAAAGATTTTATTTATTTTTAGAGGGAGGGGAAGGGAGGGAGAAAGAGGTGGGGAGAAACATTGCTGTGTAAGAGAAACGTTGATTGGTTGCTTCTTAACATGCACCTCAGCTGAGTACCAGGCCTGCTTTTGGTTTGCAACCAACTCAGCCCCCACAGGTCAAGGCCTTAGGTTTAACTTTTAAGTTAGTTCATATGTCTCTGAGCTTAAAACAAATATCAGTGGAGACTGTTAATGTGGAAGCCTTATAGTTGACAGGGGAAACCAACTTAGCATTAAACACTGATTGTGGAAATGTTTGAGAGTGGCTAATTGATGTGCAGGCAATTAAAAGTTGATTATACATGTATATGCCTATCTTTTAGATATATTTGTAAGAGAATATGATAATATTTATGAAGGACTTGAGTTCTCTGAAAAAAGTTTATTAAATTTTGAAGCTGTCACAGCAATATTTTATTTATCTATTTATATAGAGGAAGGGAGGGAGGGAGCGAGAGAAACACCAATGTGTGGTTGCCTCTTGCGTGCCCCCAATGATGACCTGGCCCAAAACCTAAGCATGTGCCCTGATTGGGAACCAAACCGGTGACCCTTTGGTCTGCAGGCTGGCACTCAATCCACTGAGTCATACCAGCCAGGGCCACAGCAATATTTATATGTTATCTACTGATTATGGTTATTTTTCAGATGACTATTCACCTGATTACTCTGGATGCTTTTACACATTGTTTTGTTAAAACATGTTGAATGTAATGTAAGAACCACACAATATATTAGTTAATTCCCTAGTTAAGCTACCATTTACATTTCTCCCAGAGGATATTAATCCAATTTATTGAGAAAAAATGTAAACTATTTTACCAGAATAAGAAAACAAGGTAAGGTAATTGCTGTATGAATGAGTTAGACTCATTAATTTATTTGCTGGATTCAGATGAGTTTAAGTTGGCCTGTATTAATGTATCATAAATACATTATTTGAATGCATTTGCAGAATAGGGAATTTAGTGTAAAGAAGTATCCAAGTCATGGTGGTGGTTTTAACAGTAGTCTAAAAACTTTGATTCTGAACCAAAATCTTGAAAATAAGATATTCTTGTTTAAAGTATTAAAGAGATAAAAAGCTTTTTAAAAATAAAGTTGTTCGTGAAAGACTTGCTTTGTTTATTTTTTTGTTAATCTTATATGGGCTTAAAATTAATTTAAAAATATGTAAGCTATTTTTTTAGTTTGTAGTGGTTTTTTAAATCACAAACCTAAATAATTACTGATAATTTAAAATGTCTTACACATCATTAATATTTAAGTATAGTTATGCCAATAGTTAAATTTTACAATTAACTAACTTGGTTATGTCATTGGCAGGAGAAATGTAATGTGTATGGGAAAAAAACAAACATATATAAAATTTAATTTTAAATTCCTATGAAAATTTTCACAACAGATTTACTTTTGTAAATATGTAAGAAAAATATAAAATTGTGAAATGTTGGAGGATTCTGAGCTAAATAAAAACTAGTGAGGTGGTATAGAAACATAAGGAGGTCAAAGAAAATTAAATATTGGGGATTATTTCTGTTAATAAAGTACATGTCATTAAGAGTTGACTATAATGAGATGAGCTTTGAATGAATGAATGTGGTGTTTTACAAGGTTTATTAAGTGGATTTAAATATGCTTCTCTTTAATGGAAAAATTATGGTGTTTAGCTCTCTAACAATTTAACAGTCAACTAGGAAATAATAAATTGTGTCCTTTTTGTCTTTTTCTTTCATGTTTTGTCTCTCTCTATTTTTAGGGTATGAGTATTATAGAACAATTAGACCCTGTATCTTTTAGTAATTACTTGAAGAAATACCATAATACTATATGTGGAAGACATCCCATTGGAGTATTATTAAATGTGAGTATCTGTAGGGAGCCTTGATTTTTACCATTTGATTCAATGATGTTTTAAAATATCTTAAATATCATAAGGCATCTGTGATACTTTATTAGCGTTGGTTTTAAGTACATATAGTCAATTTTCTTTTTAGTACCTTAAAGATAATTTGGATTTCCATTGTCTTGGTTACGTGAATAAAGTTACTTATCACTGGAAGACAAGCAGTATTTTCTTTAAAATACAGAAAGTTAATTTAGAATACAAACCCATTTTCTCTAGAGCCAATTCCAAATATAAATCAAAGTAACCTTTTAAGGGATACGTTCTTACTGATTTCTCGGTTTTATTTAGTGTCCTAGACTATAAAGATATGGACAAGTTAATAAAGCAAGATAGATGACATGTATATACTTTTATCTGTGCAAGAAAAATGATAGTAATTCATTTAGGGAATGGTGGTAATAGGCAGAAATCTAGGTTAGCTGGATTTTGAAAGAGATAATAACATTAATTTTCCACTAATAAGTATGGATTTTCTAAAAGAAAATGAAAGACTGTTTAAGAATGAAGACAGTGTATACTCAGCAATGGGAGCAGGAAGTAACAATGGGCTCATTGTTTGGAAAGGCAGAGAAATAATGGAGAAGGTAATGTAGTCTAAAATAGTCTAGGGTAGGGATTGGAACTCCAGTGTTAATTTAATGTGATGTGAAAGTCAGTGCATTGTGATTTTTACTGAGGGTTTTCTTTTAAGCAGTATTGACTGATTGGAAGAAAGGCCTGTTAAGAGCTTAAACTAACTTCAGAAATTTAAGCTAGAATAAGCTACACTAATTTCCTAACACCTGAGTTGAATCAAATAACGTTTTTATAAAATAACCAGTAAACAAAGTAAAACTCCGGGTATGCCTCTTGAAACTTAATTTATATACATTTCAGACTTAGCCAGAGTCAGACAAAGAAAAGACTACAACGTTTCAAGATAGTAAGTAGCTAAGATTTAGAGAATAGAGAGGAAGATGCCATAGAAGTAGCTAAGATTTAGAGAATAGAGAGGAAGATGCCGTAAGTTATTTATTTTAAAGTGGCCCTATTAAATACAAGGACAGGTAAGGGTGGGAGATAACTGATATCTATCCAGGAGCTATGTTAGGAGAATGTCTTTAACAGGATTAAATAAAGAAATTCTCACTTATTCCTATTTAATGTGAGGTAATGAATGAGAAAGTTTAGAAAGCAACTGAAGAGTAAAAGAGATCTAGGTTTCAACTGTGAAATGGACAAAATTAAGCCTCCAACATATTCAGAGTGCTCGTTTTCCATATGATGTCTGCAATAACCAAAATTTTCTTTTTCTAGGCTATCACAGAGCTCCAGAAGAACGGAATGAATATGAGCTTTTCCTTTTTGAATTATGCCCAGTCAAGCCAGTGTAGAAACTGGCAAGACAGTTCAGTGAGTTACGCAGCTGGAGCACTCACGGTCCACTGAAGCTCTGAGTCCTCAGGGATGCCACCTGCACATACTCATACTCTGTTCGGGGTCCCAGCCTAGCCCTTACCAAGATGCTGGGCCTGGCTTGGGGGGATTCTGAAACCTCAAACTAATAGAACTTTATTCTCTTCTTTTCTAGTAGGTGTAGTCCTTCCTTAATTTCAACTCATTAAAAAATGCTTTATAGTTTAGGGCAGTGGAAGGAAGGCTGGCATCAAATATTTTGATCAAAAAAGATGGCAATGTAATGGCCCAGTTGTGGCAGTTTCTTGAAAGTAACTTGTAAAGCATTTACCATATCCTAAACTTGCACTCTTTGCAGACTCGTGCACATATATTCCGCTTTCAGAATAGTTTTTGCAAATTGTACACAAACAAAAAAAGGTGGAAGCTTTTTAATAAAGAAATTGCATTTATAAATGATCTGTATTAGAATATAATTCTCCAGTTATAGTCAATTACTACCCATGTTGTACAACCGATACCTTCTATTTTAGTTGCTAATAAAGGGCTACACAACTCAAAATAGTCTGATTTAAACTTATTGCTCTGTGGTATATATGAAAATTGTTTTTATTAATTCATCTCAGAATTTTTATGTTAAAAGTGGTAAACTTCAGCTCTTATATAAAAATAGGATGTATTTTATATTTTGCATATTTATGTGATTTTTTTTATCACAGATAGTAGAATCATATTTTAAAGTTAGCTTTTAAAATGACATATAGTTTGTTTTTTGTGTGTGTGACATCACTTTGTGTCATTACTATATTGTATATTCAAGATTGGTAAAAGATCATAGATGTAGTCCTTTCCTTCAAAGATCGTGTTTGATAGGCAGTAGTCTGCAAATGAGGAAACATTGAAGAGTGTTCTTAAAGTTTTTCAAATCATTGCAGACCAACACTGCTGCTATGCTTTTTTAGTGCTTTAAGCAATTTGACTTGAATTTTTAGTAATAAATCATTAACAATAACAAAAAAAAACCCCACCGGATTTTCTTACAGTTCTAAAATTTTTTTGTCATGATTTTTGGTGCGGCTCTTCCAACTAAAATAATGGTATGGTGTTGTATTTCTTTCTTTAGCATAGACCAATTCTAGTAACTTTGGGGAAAAATGTAATTCAGTTAATTAATTACTGGCTACCATGCATGTACTAGATTATATCTATTTTAACACTGGGTACTTTCATTACATTGGAGAACATTTATATCTTCAATGTTATTCCAGAATAGCACAATTTTTAGATGCCTTGCACCGACTTTATTTAAAGATTGCATTTCTTATTTACTAAATATCAACTTTCTATGTGCAAGAATTGAGATAAAATAATGCTATCTTTTGTATTAAAAATTACCCACCTATACATGTGTGGAAATTATACTATTACATGTCACTGATTTATTTCTCATCATTTATATACACTTTTCAGTGCTATAAATATTTATTCTTTATTTATTATATAGACTATAAAATTTCAAAATTGACTATAAAATAAATTTTTAATGTTTTCTGAGTATAAAACTAATACATGATTATTATGGAAAATTTAGAAAATACTGACCAGTCTAAAGAGAAAAAATTATTTGCAATTTCACTACCCAGAGATAACACTGTTAAAAACTTTTGTATTTTCTTTCAGATTTTGTCTATGCTATTTATATGTATGAGTGTGTATATGTGTTTGTGTGTGTGCGAAACAATATTGAGATTATACTGACCATATAGTTGTATAACCTATGGTTTATAACTTAACATCATAAGTACTTTCCCATGTCTTTGAAAATGTGATTTTTTAAAATGGCTGCTTAATATTCTATTGTATGAATATACCATAATTGAACCTGTTCTCTCCTTGAATATTAGATTGTTTCTAATATTTCACAATTCTACATAATAATAGGATGGACATCTTTGTATGTGAAATTTGAACTCTATATTAGACTACTTCTATAGGGTATATTCATGAGAATGGGATAATAGGTTTAGATGCTGAAAACTTTTTAGGCTGTTTAAAATATGGCCAAATTACCCGTCAGAAAGTTTGTGCCAAATTAGCAATATACTGCTCCTTCTCTACTATGAATTATTTTTTAATCTTTGACAGTTTATCAAGCAAATGTTTGCTCTTTTGATTGTTCTGATTAATGAATGGCTTTACAATGGATCATTTTTCCTTCTGTAATTTTCTAGTTGATTGTTTAATAAAAAACATAAGAGGGTTGCTTAGGTTGAGTGGGCAATAGCCTTATTAGTATGTTTACTGTATTTTTAAAACTCTTTAATTTTTCAACATCATCCACCATTTCCTTTTGTAGAGTATGAGTATTTCTTTCATACTTGGTTAGTAAGTAGAAAGAGTCCCAAATTGATAGTTGAACATTGGGTTCTAGTTATGCCTCAGCTATTAATTAGTTCTCTCACCATAAATACTTCATTGTTGTATCAGAACTTTCTCATCTGTAAAATATGGAGGTGATTTAAGCACTTCCAGTTTCAAAATACTTTAATGTTCTGACTTTAGTCGTAAGGGATTCTGGTGTCATTTGTGTTAAAAATCTACATGATTGAACTAGATTAGTAGTAGTATCTTTTGACTTCAACTCTACATACATGAAAATGAAAGTCTTTTTTAACAGAAAAGGAAAATGAGTATTACTATTACTATTTAATGTGGTTAATATTATCTAAAATGTTGAATTTAAGCTTTCCTACTTTAAGTGCCTTTAAAAGTGTTGGTATTTGAAATCTGAAATGTAAAGGAAATTATTATGCAGTTTTATATAGTTTCTTCTTTATTTTTACTTCAAGTTATTTGCAGCTTTTTTTTTTTAAACCTTAGATTAACACAGAGCAGTGTATTCATGGATTCTTCAGTATTTCACTAGTGAGTTCTTGAGATACATGTTAAAGATTAGCTCAGTGAGCAGCAGGTAAGTAAATTCTTCATCCTGGGTGGGCAACAGACCTTCGTACAGAGTAGGGTAAAGGACTACTCAGATAATCTGGTGTTTATATTTAGATATTTCAATGTGGATGGTAGGGATCCAGAATTAATTAATGGTTATTGTTGCAGATCTCAAATTTTTCTTTGGTAGCAAATAGTTCATTACCCTAGTTTAGAGGTTGGCAAGTGTTTTGGGTAAAAGGCCACATAGTAAATATTTTGGGTTTTGCAGATCAAGCGGTCTATTTCATCTCTTTACCTTTGTTGTAGCAGAAGAGCAGCCGTAGAAAACGTGTTTCACTCAAACCAAAGACATTGGGCTGGATTTGGTTCATGGGTGGTAGTTTGCTGTCCACTGCCCTGGATGGTATAATTCATTTGTAGCTAAAATTATCAGCTAGTAATTTAAACTGCAGCAAGAGGTTGTACCATTCTAACCCTTTCTTAATTTGATGCAGTCTATAGTTTGCTGGTTTGCATGTTACTTAGCATTATAAAGGTAAGTGGATGGGGGGAAACCAGGAACTCTAAGGAACTCGTGTTAAAGCACTTTGAAGCCCGTTTATTTGCTGGAGCCTATTGGAAGTTTGCTGCCATCAATTAAGAGGGATGAGTGGGGGTTGTGATTGATTATTGCAAATAATATACATTATTCCAAGCACTTGACTACCTAAAAGGTAGTAAAGAATGGATCAGATGGACCTGTTTACCTGAGTATTTAGGGCACTGGATGAGTAATTCAAGAGAGATTGTGAAACACGAGACTTCATGTTGCCATGTAGAGATTTTTAGAAAAACAGCTACTATCTTGTATTACCAACACTTTATTTATCCCCACCTCAGTATTTAGAAAGAACATAAACTCAGAATAAAAGTTATTTAACCTCAATAATTTTAAGTTGATGGAAAAATTACTACACTTTTCTTGTCTTATTTACTCTAGATCCCTGAAAACTTCCAAGTATCAGTTGGGAAGTGCTGTGATATAGTTGCTGAAAGACTTAATGAGTTATAAAACTGTTGTTGATTAGGAGAGTAATAAACCTCATGCACATTGATATTCAGACTGAAACTTTAATATTATTGTGTTAAATTGTAAGTGCCACATATTGGGAGGGATGTTAGGGAGGCAACTGGGATGCTGTGGAAAGGGACATGCAGTCAAAGAATTGGTGATGTTTATTTTGGAGAAGATACGCTTAAAGACAGGGAGTTTTCTTTAAGTATTTGAGTGACTGCCATGTGTGAGAAGGAGTACAGGAATACAATTATTCCGTGTTGGTATAGATGGAAAATTTAATTAGAACAAGTGGAAGCTTCTGGCTCCATATTTAATGTTCTGTATGAGAATTTGTAAGTGAAAGTTGGCTCTGTTCTCATAGAACCATTGAAGTATTCAAGCAAAAGCTAGATCTGAGGGGGTTCTAAAGTAGGATCCCTATATGATCAGCATCAGTCTCACCTGGGTGTATTGTTGGCATGGACCTAAAAGCATGGGTCACCAAGCTGAAAAAAGCTAATGGAATTAGTACAAGTAAAATGAAACTTCATTTGTATAAAACTCTTAAATAAAAATTGATTTTGATCATTTAACACTAACCTTCAACACAGATTATAAATTGATAAAATGGTGGTTACTTGTTAGTCATGGAACACTGGACCCTTAGAATAATTAGAGTACTTAAAAAAATTATAACATTTAAACATAAGGTAAAGTACTACCATTTACTAAATTTAAGTTGTTCTTTGAATAAGTAACTTAGTTTTATTAAACATAGATGCTCCTTGAATTTACAACAGCCATATCATTAGCAGAAAAGGGAGCTTGCTCTTTTTTATTCCTATTAAAGTCAAAATAGTAGAAGGGGAACCAGCAGCAACTGGCAGATAAGTTTTCTCTGCGCTCTTCCTCTTCTGCTCTGTATATAGAACCGAGTGGCATGTCACGATCGTCATTGACCATGCATTTGGTAATGTTACCCTCAACCAGGGCTGGTAGCTAGGAACTCCCCCTTTTCATAGTTACTCTTTTGAATGGGTTTTGTTTGCCTGTCATGAGTGCATTGATATATTTTGCTTGTTGGGTACTATGTGAAGAATTTTAGGTTTTTGGATCTGTCATTTGTCCAAGGGTTCTACAGTGATCCCAGAGTTGTTTGTACCCAGAAGTGTGTGTGTGTGAGTGTGTGTGTGTGTGTGTGTGTGTGTGTGTGTTTCATTCTAATGTGAGATTTTGGCCAATCTATAAAAATAACAAAAAAAAATTTAAAGCCAACTTCTCTTGATTTTGAAAGCCATAATGTAATGCAGTTGGTTTTTTAATATAAATTGTAAATCATGTTCAAATGCATATTTTATACTGTAAAGTGAGGTTTGTAACTTTACTAGGTGTAGTCATTTTCTTATTTCTGTCAACTTAGTAATGAAACCAAAGAAAATATAAATACCATTATTGAGAAGCTATTGAAGGCCAAGTGTATTCGAATGACTAAGACCTGCATTCTGGTCTTTAAATCTGCCAACATGAACTTTTGGAAAATATTTTAATGTTTCTGACCATGATATTCTCCGAATTACTTACTGAATGTGATGTTATATAAGTGTAAGTAAAAAGTATTAGACAGTTGGAAACTAAGAAGTCTAGAATAATATATGGCACTGAGTTTTATGAATTTTTAAAAATTAAATACTCAGACTGTTGAACTAGATCTAATAAAAGTATTTTTAACCTAACAATTTTATAAATGGAAATTTTTTTCTAAGTTTTTTTTTCCATTTAAAATTTACCCACTTGACTCTAGCACATAATAGACATTTAGTTAGTGTTTGTTCAATTTTGATGAATTTTAAAGGAAGGAGAACAAGAGGCAGTCTTCATATTAAATGTTTTTTAAAGGACAGGGAAACACAAACCTTTTAATTGGAAGCACTTTTTAGATTGCGTTTCTTTTTTGCTTTTAGTTTTTAATTGTAGAAACTAGCTTCCCTACTAACTTTAAAAGATGGTAGAATTTAATTCTTGGACTCTGTGTAATGCCAAATGAAATGAATGGTAATGTAAGTGATTTGGTAAATTTGAAACTGTTAGCCCATGATTCTTAGCTCATATTTTGCAATATTCTGTGGTGTTTACTGTTACTTAAAAGTGTTGCAAAGTTTTTATAATAATTAATTACAGTGTGCTTTTTGCTGCTTACCTTCTGACCTGTCCAGCCAAATTTCAAGTAGAAAGAAGCTTATGGAGTGCTAGAAACTTGGTACTGGAAACAATTTGCCAGGGAGTTAACTACTGATGTGCCAGAATAAACCATTGCTGTTTTCTAGAGAAGAGTTTCTTAATTTATATGAGTTAGAATTGAATAATATGACTCCTAAGGGCCTTTTATCTTTGATGTTTTATGACCATAATCAAAATACTTTTTAATATATTGTACTTTTAATTTAAAATGTTTCGCAACTTTTTTCTTCCCTTTGAATTTTAACAATAAGTAAGCCAGACATTATTTTTACTAATAGAGAATCTTAGGCCCATACAAATAACATGACATAAGTTTACATGGCTAGCTTGTATCTGAGCTAGGCATTTGTTACAGATAATATGAGTATATACCATGTTGTTCTGTGTGTGTTTTTGGTGCTGGCTGTTTGAGATATCCTGTTGAATTGAATAGTAATGGGGTTTTGCAACTTCAATAAAAATGGGAATTGTTCATGTAAATGTCTATTTTGATTAATTCAGGCAAAAATAATTTAACTGGTTAAAGATACTCCTAATGACTCTGCGACCTTCTGTTTTCTTTGTTGGGAGGTTTACTTTTAGACCTTCAAATTATGTTCTGTGGCTTGCATCTTTAAAATGCACTGCTTCTTTGTAATGAGACAGTGGCGAAAATGAAGTTTAAGTTATTTGGTATGGGAGTCCTTCTGATGGTGAGAGACTTGCTTGGCAGCAGGCACTTGACTCACTCACCATTCTAGTCCATGCATAGTGTCCTGCCAGCACCTGCGACTTTGCCTTGGATTTTCTCATCTGCATGCAGGGCAGAGTGGAAGTGCTAGGAAGATAACCCCTGGAGCCAGCCGTCAGCCAGTGATGGATGGAAGTATTGGAGGATAATAATTCCAGCTTCCTTATCCTACTGGTGACACCCTGAGGCTTTCACATTGTTTCCTTGAGCTTTCAGTAAGACTGGACCTGATTGCTCACAGCAGGAAACTTAAATGTGTTTACTTTCATTCTCTTCTTCGTTGTCTTCATTTCCCATTCCCTTATTAATGTTTCCTGGATTACTTCCCAGATGAGTTTCTTGTCTTTGAATCCTTGTCGGAGTCTGTTTCTGGGACAAACTAAAACATGTTTGATTTAGGAGATAAATCATTACTAGTGGTTTTGTAAGATTTGAACTTTTTTTTTTTTTAAGATAATTATTTTGGAAATATCTAAAAGGCATTTTAATATTCTGACTACTTTGGTTTGTCTCATAATCACATCCATGTTAAAATTTAATTTTCTTAGCTTCATTTCATAACAGAAAGATTCAAGGTAAAAAAATCTTAGGTAAAATTCAAGGTCAATATTTCATATGGAAATCTCTGTCACATCTATTTTTCTTCTAAAAATTAATTGTCCACATGACTTAAGGATACAATAGGTATTTTGGTAGAAATTAAATGGAATTTAGTTGAAGCAATAATTATATATTATTTTCTAATTCAACCCAGCTTTCTCATTTCATACCAGGACTTGTTTATTTATCATCAGAGACCAGGCTTAGCCCTTCTTAATATCGATTGTTAAGAATAAATAATTTCCCCCCAAATAATTCTGTGATCTTTGTGACCTTATTACAGATTAAATAGTATAGTTTATAAACTGAATAAGCTCTCAATTTAGTGCATTATAAGTGCATCTTTTATAATTCTTGGATGTTTTTTGCATTGAAAGTACTGGTTTTTATATGTTTTTACAAGGAAGGTCTGGGAAATACACATACTCACTTTAGCACATGCTATCTGTTCCCTTTTCCCATGTAAAATTGTGATTTATGCGACTGAAATGTATCCTTTATTGACTAGGTTTATAAGGTGGAACATAGATGAATTTAAAAAACTTTATGGTTCTATTTATAGAGCTACCCTAAGATTACTATGCATAAATATTTTCCCATAGGAAAGAAAAAAATTTAAAGGATATATTTTTATTGGTTATTCTGATTCTAAAGTAATGTTTTTAACATCTCTAATTTTTTAAAAGCAAAATACCAGGGAGTGTTTACAGAATGTTTTCGCCCAATGTACATAGTTGGTCCCTTCAGACTCTGCCATGTTCTTTTCAGTATATAGCAGGACACAACTTGACCTTTAAGGTTGTATTTGTCTGTTAGTCAAATGTCAATGGTCAAATGTCAGTTGGGTGATTAGACTAGGTAATATGGTTTAGGGGAAAAATATGTTAGATATAAAGGAATAAATCTGTTTCTCCTGAGATACATTAAACTCTTCTAAAGTGGCAACTCCCCCTCTCCAGTGGTGATATATTGGAATACACCTTTACCAATATATGGAATATGTGGTCTGTTAAAGCAACTATTCATTTGTAAATACAAGTTCTGTTACTTCAAAAATATTAATCTTATTACTATCTGGGCATATTACATCCAAATAAAACTACCTAATTTATTACTAAATCAAATAAAGGGTTTTGGCATTTCCAATATCTCAGTATGGTAGATTAAAGATCTGGTGGTAAGAACAAAGGTGATTTTTCAAGTGTGTCAAGAAAGCTGCTCATTTCCTGAGCACTAAATACTACTCTAAGGGATGTTAGATGAAGTGATTAAAACTGGGGAATATCTTGTAAAAGTTTTTACTGGAAGCTTACTTCTTGTATTAAATGTGAACAATCTCATGATAACCTGATGTAAAACAAGCTTGAAAAATTACCTCTCTCTGAAAGTTTACGTAGTTTTCATCACCAGTAGGCCGCTTAAGCAATACCTCTGTCCAAAGTATGAAATACAACCTGGCCTTTTTTAACATTTAAAAAATGCCTCCTGCCTTTTATTAAATGTTAAGTACTTGTATTTGATAATTATTTCTGGATGTTTTTTAATTTGATGAACCTTACAAGATTAGTCTATTCCTGAAAGTTGGTATAATTGTCAGAGAAAATTAACTTGGATGAAACAATGATGCATGTTTTAACAGTTAAAAAATTTAAATATTTCTATTGAAAAATATCTCCATAGTTGCCACAGGTAATTTTATAATTTCTGGTTTTCATAATTGTTTTTGTGTTAGGAAAAGATTGTACCTTTCAGTACCTGATTTGCAGTTTTTGCTGTTTTAGAAATCTTCACATTAATATCTTATAACAAAATAATTTTTAACTAAATGTTTACATTATCAAAGGGGGTAATTCAACCAATTGTTAGTACTAAACAGACTGAAATTCAGATGTATGGTGTTTTGCATAGAGTTTATGATTGAGTATCTAAAGGATGTCAGTTTCCACTCAGGTATTTACAGGAGAGTGAGTTAATAATAGAGTCAGCATTGTTTGGTTGTAATTTACATAGTGAGTGTAATATAGAGATTTTGCATTATTGTTATTTTTTAGTTTCCACATTTATGCTTATTTTTAAAATGGAGATTTAAATACTTTTTTAGATAATAGAAATGTAGGTAGATATGTAACATTTAAATCATTGCTAATTTATTACTTGAAAGGCACTTTGGTTCAGTGTGTGGTAAGAGCTTTTTTATGGTACAAGTATATACATATTCCTTTGTCTTTTCTTGAAGTTTTACCTCTTTAAGTGAAGAGATGTTTATCTATAGTAGCTTTAGTGTCTGTGACCAACTAATGACTGAAGTTACTTCTGTTATAAAATGTCTTAGAAAAATATTTTTTTTAGCAGAATTTTACAGTAATTTCAATGTTACTTGTTAACAAAAAAGTTTTCTGATCAGAACTTAGCTTTTCTTGTTAGTTTCTACCCCCTTTAAAAAAAAAATTCTTTCTGGGAAAACTAGACATTTGGAAGTGGAATAATGTTCACATAGTTTTAGTCTTTCTGCCTAAGATGAGCAATGTAGTGATAAGGAGATACACTTTCCCTCTCTCCCTTAGAAGAAGGCTTACAGCACTTAACATTCTTAAAGAATAACCCTTTACCAAGCTTGTACTTATTTGTACATCAGTGTAGGACACCCTCCAGAAAGTAAAGGATTATGTAGCAAAATAGAGGTACTGAGTTTTTTGAGCATAGATTTTTTGTCATGATTAATAAAGACTAACGTGTTTTCAAACGAAAATAAGGTTTATAAGTGAAGACTATAAGATGAATATTAAGTCAAAATATTAAAAACTCAATTGAATACAAATTGGTTATTCGTAGGGAAAAGGTACTGTATGTTTTAATTACATTCTCTATAAGAACTAAAGCAGTAAATGCCAAGATTTCTCTGTCTCTTGCCCCCTTTTAGTTCATTGACACCTTCCCTTTTTTAAATTGACACAGGTGATTACATAATGGTTTAATTCTATAATGCTTATCATTTCCTAACATTTAGAAACACATTTCATCTACAATAAAAGATACTGATATGAAAAGACACTGATCAGTGTCCACCTCCTTTCCTCTTTGTATATTAAAAATAACTACAAAAACCTCATTCTGTAGTCTTGGGGAGCTGCTTGCACCTGGGAGAAACTTTCAAGGTAGCTCTAAACCTGTGACTTCTGGCTGAAGGTAGTCTATTCACTCTGGTATCATTACCTGTGACTTTTAGCTGGAGCTCAGGAGCTTTAGTATCAGGTTAGGTAGCCTTTAAATGTATCAAATATAAGGAAAAGGGTGAAGGGAAGAAATGACCATTTATAATGGTAATGGGGTTCATTGTTTATGATAAGTAATGTTTTAATCTTGCCAAATGAAAAACCTTTTGAAAGGAAAAGTAATTTTATGCAAATGTTTGTAAACATGTATGTAAATATATTGTTTTCATTACTTCCAAAAATCATTAATAAAAGTGGATTTTTAGTTTCTTCTGGAATGGGGTTCTTTTGTGTATAAAGACAAATTCTGCAATCCTCAAACAACACTTCAATCTGAGTTTCTTTTATCACATGACCGTAGAAGGGATACTGCCTTTTCTGTTTTACTGTCCTTTATCAACAAGTATTTTTTTCCCTTTTATTTAAGAAAGAGGGTCATTGATTTTTTTTATTGAGGTATAATTGACATTAGTTTTAGGTATACAATGTAATGATTAGATTATGAAATCACAGTAAGCCTAGTTAACATGTCACCACACATAGTTAGAATTTTTCCCCTGTGATGATTTTTAAAATCTCAGCATTTTCAATTATTAATAGTCAATACAGTATTTTTAACTACAGTCACCATGCTGTACAATACACCCCCCGTGACTTGCTTTTGACCCCCTTCCCTCTTCACTTACTTGGTTTTGTATCTTGGTGATTATAAATAATACTGTAATGAATATAGGTGTGGAAATACTTTTTCAAGTCAGTGTTTTTTCTTCAGGTAAATACCCAGAAATGCAATTGCTGGGTCATATGATAGTTCTATGTTTAATTTTTTGAGAAAGCTCCATACTGTTTTCCGTGGTGGCTACACTAGTTCACATTCCTTCCAGCAATGCTTACGGGTTTTCTTCTCCACATCCCTTCCTACACTTGTTATTTCTTATCTCTGGTAACAACCATTTCAATAGGCTCAAGGTGACAATCTCATTTTGGTTTTTATTTGCATTTCTCTGATTAGTGATGTTGGGCATCTTTTCATGCACCTGTTGTTCATCTGTATGTTTTCTTTGGAAAAAACATTCAAATCTCATTTTTCAAGTTATTGTTTGTATTTTTATTCTTTTCCAGGCTTTTTTCCTATTGAGTTCTATGAGTTCTTTATTTTTTGATCATTAGCCCCTTAAGCAGATGATCTGGTTTGTAAAGAGGTTCTCCCATTCCATAGGTTGCCTTTTCATTTTGTTGATTTCCACTCCCCACCCCCTGTATGGACACTTTCTAGTTTGATGTAGTCCCACTTGTTTATATATTTTTTGTTACCTTTTTAAAAGATTTTATTATTTTTCAGAGGGAAGGAAGGGAGAGAGGCAGAGAAGGAGAGAAGCTTTAATGTATGGTTGCCTTTCACCTGCCTCCAGCTGCAGACCTGGCTGGGGACCTGGCTTGCAACCTGGTTATGTGCCCTGACTGGGAATAGAACCAGCGAGCTTTGGTTTCACAGGCTAACACCTATCCACTGAGCCACACCAGTCCGGGCCAGTTTGTTACCTTTGTTTTTATAGTGAGATCCACAA
This sequence comes from Noctilio leporinus, assembly GCA_004026585.1. Classification (NCBI taxonomy): domain Eukaryota; kingdom Metazoa; phylum Chordata; class Mammalia; order Chiroptera; family Noctilionidae; genus Noctilio; species Noctilio leporinus. Next base: position 61,055 of record PVIW01007601.1, read on the forward strand.
AGTCATCGCCAGGACATGTCAAGGAGATAACTTTTCTTTTTGGAGTTTGATGGTTTCAGGTGTTAAAGGCTTTCATCTATTTTGAATTACTTTTTATGCTTGGTGTAAGATAGTAGTCCGTTTTCATCTCTGTTGATTTCTATGCATCGGATGGAACAACCAACTTTCCTGGTCTCCATGGAATGGCCTTGTTGAGGAGCACCCTGTCCTGCTTGCCCCAGCTCTGGTTTCTCAGACCTTTGTGATCGTCCATTTAGCTTTTATTTTTAATTTGAGGGTGTGTCAAGGCCTGTCTGTCTCAGAGGGGAGGATCTCAGCCCATAGATTTTATTCAGGCTGATTGGCAGGCAGACATTCTCGGAGCAGCTCTCCAAGTATGCAACACTGTAGCCCTTTGGACTGCAAGTGTAAGCCCTGCTGGCCACCGGAGCCCAGCGGCAGTCGCCAGACCCAGACCACAGATGATTGCATTACCCCATTTTGGGGAGGTAATACCTACCTGTGGGAGGCAGAGAAAGTGCCAAGGTGGCAACCCTTGTCCCACGTTGCCTGAGAGCAGCCTCGTGGCCTGTAGGCAGTGGCAGACGGGAAGCCTGCCTCTGGAGCTGGGCAACTGGGCCTCTTTCTCAAGAAGACGCAGTCCTTGCGGTGCCCAGGGGTGGAAGTCGGCCAAGAATGAGCTGTCCTTACGCTTGTTGCGCCACGTGGGTGGGACGCAGGACTGGAAGCCCTCCAGTCCACCAGGGCCAGGAGACCAAGGGGCACCCCCTGGTGGCAGCCACGAGAACCAGACACTGGGAGGTTCTGGCACTGGGGTGTGGCGCCCGCCCTGCCTAGTATCCCATCCAGCCTGGCTCGGCCCCTCCAGCCTCCCCTTAAGCTCAGCGAATAAAATTCCTCTGCGCATAAAGTATGAGCACTTTTCAGGGACTGTTCCTGCACTGAGCCTGGCATGCCGTGCGACGCATTAAGAGGGGCTTCCTGGCTTACCCCAGCCCTGTGGGTCTCCTGGACGCCAGTCCCCGTGGTTTTCAAAGCCAGATGTTTGGCGGGGGCCGGCTCTCAGATGCAGGTCTTTCAAGTTGGGTGCCTGATGTTGGGTAGGGTCCCCTAGCTCGTCAGGGAGAAGCTCGGCGCACGCACACGGTTGCTTTGCTGGGAGGGGTACGCAAGATTGGGGCTCAGCCTCCTGCCCCCTGCACGTGGCTCTTGTCTGTTCAGCGTGAGGAATTGTTCAGCCAGTGTCTGCGTCTCTGGAGGACGCGGTTCCAGAGAGCCACGAATTCAGCGTATCTGTCAGAAGAGGTAAGTTACGGATCTTCTTCACCGCCTTAGATTGCTTCTCACTGATTTTTAAGTGTTTTGGGGTGCGTTAGGTCTGCTTGACTACTAGCACTTCCTAAACCATTGAACAGCTAGTAATTGGTTGGCTATTTCTGTCAATGAAATACTTTTATTCATGAAAATCACTGGTAAGTTTTCAAAAAGGAACTGTTTTGCAAATAGGAATCTTGCTTATTCCTGTCCACTCATAACAGCATCAGAGGCACAATTAGAGAATGTCCTCACACATCATATAAACATTTGTATAGTGTTGTACTTTATTTAGACTCCACCCATGGAAAGATAAAAAATATTGTGCGGTAAGTGACATATGAATGGTGATTGGCAGAAATAGGATCTGGAGGAAGAAATGAGAAAAAAGGTTTGAAGAGCCGAGTGAAGAGATCGGGATGAACCGTCTCTTTAAGAATGTGAAGGAGCACATTGGGTGAGGAGAAGGGGCTGCAGCTTGTTCGGGTCAATAATTGGTTTTCAACGCCCTAAATGAGACTAGATGGCATGCGCAGCTTCAGGGGCCTCTTGGCTCACCGTCCTGGGAAGGTTGGGTGAAGAGAAAGGGAGGTAACTTCATCAAGAATGGGTTAGGTGAGTTTCTGTCTAGGAAGCTTCAAAGATGAAATGACCTTTAGATGTTTTGTTTGTTTTTGTTTAGTTCAAGGTGAGATTTTAGAATTCATTATTAAGGGTAATGCTGCAAGCCTCTTTGGTTTGTGTTGTGGGTGTGAGATGGAGGGGGAAGCGAGGAAGAATACACCTCAGAAGAGTCGGTTTAGAATTCTTGCTTTATCAAATTCAAATCTATAAGAAGGAAGGTCAAGATTTTAACTTGATGGATTGCCTCTGGGCTACGGAACAATACAAGTTATTTATCTATGTAGAGATTATGTGAAACTCCTAGACATTTCATTTAAAATTGATAAATGATGCAAAAGTACAGCTTTTGAAAATGCTAAAATTTAGCCTTGGCTGGTGGGGCTCCGTGGATTGAGCGCTGCTGGCCTGCAAACCAAAGGGTTGCCTGTTGATTCCCAGTCAAGGCAGGAGCTTGGGTTGCTGGCCAGGTCTCCAGCTGGGGGCGGGCAAGAGGCAGCCATTTGTTGATGTTCCCCACCTCTTTCTCCCTCCCTTCCCCTCTTTAATATATATATAAAATGCTAAAGTTTAAAGTGGTTTTTTGTTTTTTTGTGAAAAACTAGAATCCCTTAAAGCCACTATGACATTTGGGGAAAGCTGAATTAGTGATTTTAATATAGAAGAATGTTAACTTTTTAAAAAAATATTTCTTAAAGATTTTATTTTTTTACTTTTAGAGAGAGAGGAAGGGAGAGAGAGGGAGACATCAATGTATGGTTGCGTTTCACCTGCCTCCAGCCACAGACCTGACTGGAGACCTGGCTTGCAACCTGGTTATGTGCCCTGGCTGGGGAATCGAACCGGCGACCTTTGGGTTTGCAGGCCAGCGCCTTATCCACTGTGCCACCAGGCAGGGCTAGAATGTTAACTTTTACTTTATTAAAATTTAAAAGAGGTATTTGAATCAAAATTCTTCAGTTTCATTTTCTGGTAATGAATTGATGTTCTTTAATCTGGCACAGAAATCAAGGCATCTGTAGTTCTGATTCCTAGGGAAGTAGTGTCACTTGAAAACTGTTAGCTGTGCTTTTTAAAAAGCAGTGCAATTAATTAAATAGTTTTTCTTTTTTTGGCAATACTCTTAACATTTCTTTTAAAATATCATATAACATTTAACAGGTTTTTATTTGGTAAAAGCATTTAATGGATATAATGAGTATATTATTTACCTGGTCATTGAAAATAATATGTAACATTGTAATATTTAGTCAATTTGTAGGTCAAATCACACCCCCAAAAGGACTTTAAAAATCTGCAGAACAACACAATTCAAACAATATACAAACGGGAAACTTTCCGTAAAAAAGAATTTGTATACTTTGTTATGATCCCCTTAAATTCTTATGCCTCCAGAGTACAACTTCCTAGAATCCATGTACACAGACAGCTATTGTCTGTGTGGCAGTATGTTGGTAGCTGACCACCTTTTGACCACTTTGCTACTTTCTGTAACTGTCATCACAGCTTCCAGGATATTCTTTTGATTGTTTTTAATGATAGCAAGTCTTTGGAAGAATAGGAAATATATGTGGATATTTAAGAAGTAGTTTAGGGTGTTGTCAGATAACCTGTACTTATAAAATATAACTTTATAAAAAATTAACTTTTAATTTAAATTTATTTTAAAAGTAGAGTTTTAGGGCATTTTCATGACCACAGGAAAAATGAGCAGAAAGCAGAGTTGCTATATACTCCTTTTCCCCCATGCACACAGCCTTTCCCACCATCAATGCATGGAAACAGAGTGGTGCATGTGGTCAAATCCATGAACCTAACTGATACATCATCACCCAAGGACCAGAGTTACATTAGGGTTCACTCACAGTTTTGTCATTCTGTGAGTTTTGACAAATGTGTAATGACATGTATCCACCATATGGTATCATACACACTTGTAGTTTCACTGCTCTAAAAGTCCTCTATACTCAGGACCTGGCTCGTGGCACAGTGGATAAGGTGCTGGCCTGCAAACCCAAAGGTCGCTGATTCGATTCCCAGCCAGGGCACATAAGCAGGTTGCAAGCCAGGTCTCCAGTCAGCTCTGTAGCTGGAGGCAGGTGAAAGGCAATCATACATGGATTCTTCTCTCCCTCTCTGCCTCTATCCCTTCCCCTCTCTCCAATAAATAAAATCTTTAAAGAGAAAAATCTAAAAAATCTTCAATACTCTGCCTGTTCATCACACTCTCTTCCATACTCCCAGCAACACTGATCCTAATGCTCTCCGCAGAGTTTCGCCTTTCCCACAATGTTACCTGGAATCAAACTATGTAAAAACTAAAGAAGCCAACTTCACTATAGTATTTTTTTTTTTTTTTAACCATATCCCCTTCTTCTAAAGGCCTCTCCTACTATTGCTCAAAAAGTAAAACAAGTTCTGGTTTTGCAAACTCTGCTTACAGTAGTTTGAGAAAAGTTCCTTCTTTTTAAGCTAGCTGCGGGCTGATTCTGTGCAGTTACAGGGTGATGCTTCTGTTGATATCCTAACATGGAGTATTTAGTGCCATTTTGAGTGATACATTCAAGAGTTGAATGATGATCATTTTCACAAATTTCCCTTTGTGCCCTTCTGGCAGAGTTTAACTTGAGAATGAAAGGAAGATCTTATTTTAATATTTAAATTCATATTAAATCTACATATACACTGTGGAGTTTTCTAAGCTAGTTCTCTAGACAACCAAAGATTATAGCAGCAATAATAAAAGTAGTAGTTTCTTCTCCTGTGGATAGAGATGTCCACATGTGTTAATCTATAATCTCTATTTACATCACTAACAGGACATGTGGCTGTACTCCAGTGTTGCCTCCCATATTCTTGCCAAGTCAAATGAGTCAAATTTGTGAAATCGTTGTTTTGTGGTGTTTTGAAATGATTTGTAGATTCTAGAAGCACAGCGCTTGAATGGGTTTTGGAGACTGTGATTCAGAAGTAATCTAACCATTATGTTAGGTGTTAAAATAAGTTCCATAGTTTGATCACTTTCTTGTTATTTTTTTTTAAATTTTATTGTTGTTGTATTACATCCATCCCCTTTTTGCTCCACTCTGTCGCCCTCCCCACCCACCCATTCCCCCCAACTTTCTTGTTATTTTGATGGTAATATTTAACCTCAATTTCAGGTTTCAAAAAATACGCAGAATTTCAATATTCCTTTTCCCATTTATTTTGAGCCCAGAGCATCACTTGGCACTGGAGAGGTGTTAGAGAATAAATGTTAATGAGCATTAACAATTTCCTCATTTGGGAAGAGATATATAACAGTCAATACTTTTCAGATAGTGATGTACAAAGTGCTCTATAAACAAAGATGGACTGCCAAGGTCAGCTGAATTGTGCAGTTTTCAGAGCGTTAGGAAAACCTCTCTTAATGATCACTGTGATGTTGGTAGGTAGTAGATTCTAGACCTTGAGAGGCCAACTTGTTTTTCACTTGGGCTTTGGAGCAGGAATATCTCAGACCTGCTCTTCTTTCTTTCCCCTCTCTAGGGTAAACCTGATAACTTGACCAAACAATATTTTCATGTGTTCATTTCCCCGCAATGTGCTTGAAAGAATTTTTAATTTCCTTACCTAACCACTCCAAACTACTCCCTGGTCTAATTCTTCCTTGTTCTTGAATCTTTCTTCATTGTCTATTTCTATGTAATCATCTTTTTTTTTAATTTAATTTTTTAAAAAGATTTTTTATTTCATTATTATTTTTTTTTTTTTAGAAGGAGGGGAAGGGAGAGAGGCAGAGAGGGAGAGAGACATCAATGTATGGTTGCTTTTCACCTGCCTCCAGCCACAGACCTGACTGGAGACCTGGTTTGCAACCTTGTTATGTGCCCTGGCTGGGGAATCAAACCTGCGACCTTTGGGTTCACAGGTTGGCACCTTATCCACTGTGCTGCCAGCCAGGGCTTCTATGTAATCATCTTAAATGCTCTTTTCTGGGTTGTTTCTTTATCATCATTTGATTATGGGAATATGATCTTATAATGAAGTCCTGGGCCATGCTGCTTCCATCTTTTACCCTTTACCTCCTTAAATAAGGCCAACTTCATCAGGTTGTCATAATAGTACAGCAACATTTGTTTTCTCAGTGCATGCTAGAGTATCCTGCATGCTAGAGTATCCTGCTTTAGCCAGTTGCTGTCAGTTGGGAAAGCACTGGTTCAACTGAATGTTCTTCAGCCATTGTGTTTGTGGAAGGCTGTCCTATCATTATTATGTATGACTCAGCTATTGCTGCATAGCAAACTACAACAAAAGTAGTGGTTTAAAAACCACACCTCTATTAGAGAGTTTCTGTGGGTCAGTAATTTGGGCACAGTTTAGCTGGTCATCCCCCATGTGGGTGTCTCATATGGCTTCCAAGTATCAACTGGTGCTGGAGTCTTATCTGAGGGCTAGCCTGGAGAAAGTTCTGCTTCTAAGTTCACTTATGTGGTTGCTGGTGGGGTTGTGTTCTTTTTGGGTCTTTGGCTGGATGCTGACCACAGGCTGCCCTCAGTTACTTGCCATCACAGCATTTAAGGTGCAGGTGCACCCTTTTTTAACCCCTGAACAGTGGGCTGAGGGAACATGGATCATCTCCTGTATTGATCCTGAATGTCTTAAAAATATAGGGATGGTTCTTGGTGGAAATGGGGCTTGAGGTCAGGTTTATCAGTCTCAAGTTTTTAGAAATGCACCATTTTATACTTATAAAAAATGTAATATTTACCAATATCTGTTTTTTGGTCATCTCTTCTGCTTTTTATGGTTCTTTATAAATAGAACAGTTATCAGATCTTATGGACAGTTGGTTACCATCTGTATATAGTATTTAATACGTTAAGTGTTTTCAAAACTTTTTCACATATATTCTCATTTGATCATCTCATAATACACTGAAATTGGTAAGGCAGATATGATTTCTACATTTCGTAGATAAGGCTTTTGTAATAAATAGCCTTTTCCCTAGGCTTCTTGCCTGTAGTTTCTTCCTATCTCCAAAGTCATGCATACTAGCACCAGACTTAGTAATAGGAAGATCAGATTGTGCTTCTCCTTTGTTTAAATTCTTTAGTGTCGATTCATTATCTGTGGGATAAAGTCTTAATTCCTTTCAAGGCTCTTAAAACAGCCATCTTGTTCAGCTTCATCAGGACCTCTTTCATCCTTTCCTCTAACCATTCAAAATTATGCTTTGGTACTTGTGTGTCTTTAGATTTGTTGTTCATGGTACCTGGAAACCTGCCTTCATGTTTCTTGTCTTGTCAGTTTTGGCTCAGAGGCATCCCAGAGGATGGATGGCATTGCAGGGCAGGATTGACATCATGTTGTTTTTCTTTTCACTACAAGTACCTACACTAAAGCAACAAGGTGTTTTCTTGTAATCTCCTAATTTTTTTTTTTCATTGTTCTTTCTACATTTGATGCACCCTTTAGTTTGAACAGCATTATTTTGAGAAAAAGATTCCCTGGTACAATACTTAGAAACAATATACATAGGTAGGTAGGTAGATAGAGTTAGGTGTGTGGTGTGTGTGTGTGTATATATGTATTACATGCACTTTAAATAGTATACACATAGCAATGCATTTAAATTATAAATTATAACTACATGATACTAATTATGTATACTGAATATAAACCATCTCTGTCAAACTTAAGGTCTATGACTTTTTTGTTTCTCTTCTTCTGTCTTATTATGATCTCTGTACTTTTATCAGGTTTTAGCTTAGAATAGTTTCACCTTCCTGAGTCTCTTCTCACTGGTTTGTGTCATACACTCTTTGCAAATCTTAATATTAGCTACAGTCTACTAGTAACTTGCTTTGTAATGTTGTTGTTGTTTTTTTAAAGATTGCTCTTTTTAAAAATATTTATTTTCAGAGAGAGGGGAAGGGAGGGGGAAAGACAGGGAGAGAATCATTGACCTATGAGAAAAACACCAATTGGTTGCTTCTTGCATATCCCCAACCAGGGGACCTGACTCACAATCCAGGCATGTGCCCTGACAGGGAATCTAACTGGCAACCTTGTGGTTCACAGGCTGTACTCAACCCACTGAGCCACACTAGCCAGGGGCTAGAGTATTGTAATCCTCAAAGTTGTCATAAAGAAGCCCTGGCTGGTGGCTCAGTGCATAAGGCGCCAGCCTGAGAACCCAAAGGTCTCTGGTTCGATTCCCAGCCAGGGCACATAACCAGGTTGCAAGCCGGATCTCCAGCCAGGTCTGTAGCTGGAGGCAGGTGAAAGGCAACCATACATTGATGTCTCTCTCCCTCTCTGCCTCTATCCCTTCCCCTCTCTCTGAAAAATAATTAATAAAATCTTTTAAAAAAATTGTCATAAAGAGTAGATAGGTATCCTTGTTTTATACCCTTTAGAAAGATAATTAAGTTGAGGCCACTTAGTTAAAAAGTAGCTGAATTAGGATATGAATTAAAACCTTTAAGTACTTGGCAAAAGACATATTGCCCTTTTGTTAACTTCTTCTTTTTAAATGTTTATCTTCTTTAGAAATAAGGCAGTGTAGTTCAGCATGTTTATTGAGTACCTACCATATGACAGACACTATAGGCTCTTTATCAACTATATGAAATCCTGATATTCAACCATATTCTACTTATAAAACTGCAGTTTTGTGTGATTTAGCCTCATATTCAACCTTATATTGCTTAATTTTCACAACAATCCCATCTTAAAACAGATGTTTTTCCAGGTTAGAGAACAGTTTCAGGGGATATAAGCTTCTTCAAAGCTATTTGTCTAACAATAACAATAAAATTAAATTTAAAAATAATAATCAAAAATAAAAAAACAAAAAGACAAAGGTATTTGTCTATAGGGAGCAGAGTTAGTGTTTGCACTTAGGTCTGTCTTGCTCCAAAGCCAGTGTGCTCTTTTTAGACCATACCTGTTTTTCTCTGATTTTTTTTTTTTTTGAATTTGTTCTTTTTGAAGCTGGTGTAAATTTCCTGTTTAATACGTTGTCATTTTGTATCCAGAGAGACATCACCTTTCCTTCCCCACTTTTCATCTCTGCTGTCTTACCCACCCAGGAACATACTGTTTGTTTGCTGACCAATTCTTCCATTGCACACTCTCCTTGAATTGACGTTCCCATCTGTGAATTCCTGTAGCCTGTTTCCCATGCAGTTTTAGCATTACTTTATTTTTGTGTTATTTCTCAGCTTGATTTTAAACTTCCTGACAGGACTAGGAGTAGTATGTTCCTACCAGCCAGAGTGGAAAGACATTATGATGTATGGGAGAATCCTCAGAAAGGGTTAAATTAACCCTAGATTAGGGCTCTACTCTTGTTACCTGTCTGTAAAATGTTTAAGAGTGAGGTTCAAAGTCCACCTGACTTCAAATAACTGTGACAGAATAAAGTCTATTTAGAGGGTTTAAAAAGACTTGGTGTTCACCTCATACACTGTTGGTGGGAATGCAGGCTGGTGCAGCCACTGTGGAAAACAGTATGGGGTTTCCTTAAAAAACTAAAAATGGAACTGCCTTTTGATCCAGCAATTCCACTACTTGGACTATACCCAAAGAATCCTGAAACACCAATTCATAAGAACCTATGCACACCTATGTTCATAGCGGCACTATTTACAA